>WEIU01015929.1:1190-16395 GCA_013389925.1 Aegithalos caudatus
TTTCATTGACCTGGCTTTAGGAGTAAATGTAAAAATGCAGAACATCTACATAGTGAAGGAATGATGCAAATTAGTTCTCTACTTTCCATTTTTCCCCTTGTTCCCAAATTCCAAGGAATCTCAGTGACAGATAAATTTGTCAATGATGAAGGGTTGCAGGCAGTTCTTACTGTTTCATTGTCATGTGGGTATTGTAAGGAAGGGTCAGAATGCAGGTGGAACAGTTACAAATTGCCCTAAAGCAGTAAGCAATACCCTGAACAACGTTTTTGC
Organism: Aegithalos caudatus; assembly: GCA_013389925.1. Lineage (NCBI taxonomy): Eukaryota > Metazoa > Chordata > Aves > Passeriformes > Aegithalidae > Aegithalos > Aegithalos caudatus. Next base: position 1,464 of record WEIU01015929.1, read on the forward strand.
TTAGTCCCCAAAGCAGAAGGCAGTGCACTATGTGGTACTACCCTCCACCTTTTCCTGTGGCAGCACTGGTGAAGTCTGTTAAGTGGATTCTGTGGAAAAGCCAAGGGAAAGTGGGATGGTACTGCATCATGTGGCATTGCTAGTAATAGCTAAAAGCCAGTGCTATGGATTTTAGTCAGGGTGCTGCTTTGCTTCTGAGCTCTGGTATGTACTTAGGGTAATTTATGCTGCTGTTCTCTTCATTCTGTAATGTGTTCTGGCTGGTATGGCCGTTCTGCCCTATACTGCAGACTCTCTCCATCTCGTTCTGTAGAGCTGCTCTCCATGTGCATTTGCAGTCTTGCCATGTTTGAAAATTACTCACAGTGCAAATGGTCAAATGCAATCTGTCTGGGGCTTCCCTTCAGGTTCATTTGAAGAAGTTGTCTCAGCTCGCTTCTAGGAATGTTAATTTTTGTATTTTTTTCATAGGAGAGACAAATCTGTTAAGGATTAAGGTGTTACATTTGTAGTAATCAAAGAAAATTGTGGGCTTTGGTTGGATTAAATAGTGGGAGGTTTTAAAACAGCCAGGAAATCAAAGTAAGCAGAAAAGGACTTTGTGAAGCATTTTTGATTCATTCTGGGCATCACATAGCAACAGTTTCCATAAATGTCAGCATTTTCAAAGAAGCAATGCCATTATTTCAACCACAATAACATTCTGAAAATCAAGAGACTATTAACAATACAGAGAGAATAGGCACCAGCCCTTTCCTCCCTGTAGGAAGAAGCCTCCCCTTGCCACCTATGCACATTTTTCAGATAGCATCTGACAGAGGCTATCAACATAAAACATTTCACTGTCAGATTATTAGTGTAATATTTATATGAAATCTCATAAGACTGTCATGTTCAAAGACTTTGGATATGCACTATTTCAATGAGAAGTTTCAACATATAATATTTTTTAGCTTACTAACTTGCCTTGCTGCTCCATTGCCTAAACAAAACCAAAAGTAGAAATTTCCCAAATAGGAATTTATCAGGAAATTGTGTTGCTTAGAGGTAAATAAATGAGTATTTGATATTTTTTTCCTGTGCTATCATGTCATTCTCTTGGCTTGTGCATTTGCATAGACTGAGTATTGCTTTGAATGACAAAAGGAAGTCTAACCAACTTACCTAGGAAAAATAATTTTTAATTGTTCAGACTCTGCACGTGATGTTTTTGAGCCATGATGTGAAGAAATTGTAAAACGTGGTCTTCAGCCTAAAGTAATAAGTGATGAATATACGTAATTTGTAGTATATGTAATAAGTATGTCATTACATACTTATAAGTATGTGTAATAAGTATATGTAATTAATTATGTAAAAATAGTATTTCTTGCAAATGTAAGCTTTAATAATAGCTTTTAGTGAGTTGGTGATGCAGAGAGTTGACATCATGGTGGTAAAATAAACCTTTTATTTAGGTTCAGCTAAACTAAAGTAATATAATTATGCATAGGAAAGTGATTGCTGTGACTTCCAACCATGTGAAACTATGGAAAATATTTTTCCTCATCACTTTAATGATGTCCCGGGACTATGAGAACTTGGAGGAACAGTGAGATTCCAGGGGGGCATTGAACCAGGTTCTTGGGATTTTGCAGGGACTTCAAGCAAAGGAGTTGGTGTCTGAAATGAGTCTTCAAAATACAGCCCTATTTCCTCATCCCATTTTTCTTCACAGGTCTTTAAAAACCAGCTTCTGCTGCTCACATGCAGTTGGATACCAGTAGGCAGAGTGCCTGTGCTTCTCTGGTGCATAAGTGAGAAAATACTCAAGTAACCAGTTGAGCTGAACTCCAAAAAAGCTGTTAAAGAACATAGTTAGAATCTTTACAGCAAGTTCTATAGTTACTTTCAAACTGCTTGCACAAGACGTAGTATTTGGTGCTAATGTGGGAACAAAGTAATCGTATGAGTAGGAGCTCTGTAATACATGGTCATCCTGATCATACTCGTGGAGTTAAGGCTTCTGAGGCTAAGTCTCTTGGCCTTGAAATGTATACTTGTTAGCCTGAAATCACTGGTAACGTAAGGTCTGTTTAATGTTTTCATAGATTTTATTTCCCCCCGAGTGGTTTTCATTTTCCCCTGTTTCATAACATGAAAGTAGAAGACATTTCAAAAGTGATCTTAATATTTTCTCATGCACCTCAGATAGTACTTCCCATAGTGTTGATCAAATATAAATTAATATTCATTGCTATGACTTTTTTCTACTTGGCTAAAACATGGTGGTTTTCTCTCTGTTCCTTAGTACTCCCAGTTATAATTATGCTCCAAACCCAGACAAGCACTGGATAATGAGGTATACTGGTCCTATGAAACCTATACACATGGAGTTCACCAACATGCTGCAGAGAAAGCGCCTTCAAACACTCATGTCTGTGGATGACTCTGTGGAGATGGTAAGATTAATAGTCACTTATTTTGTTTTTTGGCTAAACAGGTGCTTGTTTATTGAGTTAAGCTCCACACTGTCCGTCATATGAGGATACGGGAGAAAGGAGGAGGAAGAAGAGGACTGCATCAGTTTTTTAATAGTGTGTAATCTCACCTCTGATCATTTTGTATCCTGGTTCAAAGTGTAAGGTTCCTCATCCCCTAAAGGCAGGTACCTGAGTTGGGTGGTGTGAACAAGCTGATTTTTTGCCACAGAACCACTACTGATAAAGGGGAAGAGAAAGGGATTGCAGGAAAACCTACATATCATAAATCCTAAAAATGTATCCTCTTATAAAGAAAAAGTCATCCTACGACCTGTTGGAAATAACTACCTAAATGTTTGTCTGTTTTGATCCTGTAACACTGAGCTTCTCAGGGAAGAAAACAACAGCAGCAGAAAGGGAATGATACAGGAGCCCTGACTGGAATAACCTCATCCCAGGAGGTTGTATACTGGAAGTAAATAAATACATAGAACGGTACTTTTAAAATTGTCTACATCATGTAACGATGAGATTTCTTAATGCAAGCTATGTGTCTTCAACAAAATGTCTGGATTCATTAAAGGCTGTACTGAAAAAGAATGGTTTTGCAGATTTAAAGGTGTTGCACAAACAAAGAAACCAACAAAAAACCCCCAAAACAAAAACTGAGAAAAGCCAATCCAGCAAACGAAGCAACCTGAATAAACTCCCAAGCCAACACATCAACGGTTTTTCTCCTGTGCCGATGTTTTGCACTTGTGTGAGTCACCACTTTGATGGTATCCCACCACCTTCTCACCTATCCCACCACCTTCTCTCAAGTGAAAATGTCACATAAAAATTGATCTTTGATGCTCAAGTTGGTACATTTCACATAGTTTCTTATGTAAATCTGTAAAAGCAATCACATTTAATTCTCCTCTAATTCTCCATAGGGAGAGAGTATGACTGAGCAATTTTTATCCGGAAGATATTTCGCAAATATTCTGCATAATGGGGAGTCATTTGTCTGAAGGCAAGGTTGTTGAGTGCTGCCTGAATATGTGTGAGATTCAAAGGGCTGTCATTTTATTAAAACTGTTCGCTGCAAGAAAAAGATAAAAGTGGAGAGAAAATTTCAAAATGACACCTTGAAACTTTTATCTCTGTTATTGTGTGTATTTAGTACTGTCTTGACAGCTCTCACGCAAAATACTGAATGCAAGCGTTTTTGAAATGGCACGCTAATGCATTTTACCTTAAACCAGAATTTTGTATTGTATTAGTCTTAATATTCAGTTAGTAAAATTAAGATGTGATTTATGTATTATTCAGAGTGGTTCGTTGTGATAACTCAGTGCCATCCTTAGCTGTTGTTATTTGTATGTTACACATAGGCAGAAAGTAATATCCAGCATTCCACGTGTAGAGCTGCTCTGTGGAATAAATGTCGTGTTTTGTTTTGCTGTTTTTCAGATTTACAACATGTTGGCTGAAATGGGAGAACTGGAAAATACATATCTAATATACACAGCAGACCATGGTTATCATATTGGGCAATTTGGGCTGGTGAAAGGAAAGTCCATGCCATATGAGTTTGATATCAGAGTTCCTTTCTATGTCCGAGGACCAAATGTGGAGGCTGGGTCCTTGTAAGTTCTTTGCTTTTGTGTGTGTTGTGTCCTGAAAACTTCATGTTCCCATCTCTACTTGTATTGACCTGGCAGCCACATGGAGGCACAAAGTTCTGACCAGCCTGCTTATGTTTGGCAGAAAAAGATGTCTCCTCAGAAAGCAGAACTCATAGCACAGGACAGTATAACAAATTGAAGGCCATTGCCTTTTTGCTTGCATGGGTGTGCAGCACAAGCCACTGCACTTTTGTGGATATAGTTGAAAAATCACTTTGAATTTTGTCCAATCTAGAAAACACATTCTTTTGAGGAGCGCATATTATACGCATAACAGTCATTTTAAATTTAAAAAATATACTGTATAATGTAGATAATTATTGCTGGACATTGGAGTCACTTGTTTCAGTTTATAAAGACCAGTTCATATACTGTCATCCACAAAATACTTTTTTTGGCTCCCTCTTTGAGACTACATCGTTAGGGCTGTTTGCTGGATGCACACAAGCATGCAGAGTATTACTTAATTAAAATGGTAACTTTTGATCTGCTAAAAAATTAAGTAAATACACTTTCTAAGCAATTATTTCAGATAGCAAATGTTTGCACTTAGGTAATGATTTTGGACAGAGTGCCATAAATTGCTGCCTAATATTTATATCAGTGTGCATGTTTCACCATAATTAGCACACGGAATCTTCCACACATGATTTTTTTTCCTTACCCCAGAGAAATGGATCTAGTACGTAATGTGACAACACATAGTTACTAAAAGCATCTCATTCTGTATGCTGGTTAAATTCACTGATTTATATTATCTGAAGGCAGAAAAATGTTAAATTTTGTAGATTTTGCACGGTGTTTCTGATTTATTTTCAGCAGTTTTGCGTGTGAAAAAAACAACAATCTCTAAAGAGCAGGGAGGGATTCCTCTCTTGGGGTTAAACATATTACCTCAACACTGAAAGAATTTTGTCTGCAGTAGCCCAGAATTTCAAATGGCATGGAATAGCCTTCTAAAAACCTGCTCTCTTTTCCTTTGGCTGCAGTTTTTGGCCTTCCTGGAGAGTTAATGCTAACATGGCCCAAGTGACTGAGCTAGTGCTTCTGCAACAAGCTAGAGACCAACCACATTGTGTCTACTGTAGTTCAAGGATCTTTACACCCAGATATCCATAACAGCTCTGAAACCTTCCCACTGAATTTTATTTTTCAAATACTTCTGAAGATTAAAATATGTTTCTGCTAGAATTGGAACAGCCTGACAATCTTAACAGAACAGAGCCTGTCACAGTAGAGCAAAGAGGAGGAACAGGATAAAACACATTGGAGAGGGAATACATCAGATAATAAATAGATCTTCCCTCTCAGCCTGATTTTCTTTAAATGGTAGAACTTCAGTCATCCATGTTTTGTGTGAACCTTTGTTTTTCCTGCAGAATAATTGTCATGACTCCCTTTTGATATCAGGAAAATTTTAATAGCAATCACTGTAACAAGTCATTACTAACCTCTCAATTCTGTTATCAAATATGGTACAACATAACTGTTAGTAATTAAAATCAAATCAGGTGCATCAATTGAATTCATCACCTATGCTTTTGTCAGTGCCTGTTTGCTTACTCTCTCAAAGAGGTAGTAATTTTTAAATAGTATCTCATTAAACAGTGTGACTTTCGCAGCTTTCTTCTGTCCTGTATTTTTAGCTTGAATTCTGCACTAACATTTATTGCAGCCCATCTGTTCCCATCCTTCTTTTGTGCCTGCACATCATAACACAGTGATTCTATATGTTGAGTGCTGTAGAACACTGTGTAGTAGTATGCTTGTTCTATTTTTTCCCCCCATTTTTAAGAAGTTGAGGGCCTTTCTTGACTTCTAATCCTTGTTTTTCAAAGAAGTAGGGAAAAACAATAGCACACAGTTGATATATGCAATATTGTGAGTAATTACACACTCAACACACATGGCTGAAGTGTTAAAGGTTCAACGTAATAAACAACCGGGGCTCAGGCCGTGAAGTAAACTTGCTGACGATATAAATTGGGAGGAGCTGCCGACCCTGGCAAAGGCAGAGAGGTCCTGCAGAGAGACATTCACAAATTAGAGAGATGGGCAAGCATCAACTGCCTGAAGTTTAACAAGGGCAAGTTTTGGAATCTGCACCTGCAACAAGACAACCTTGGAGATATGGACAGGCCGGGGTGGGGAGAGAAGCTGGAGAGCAGCTGTGGAAAGGGACCTGGGGGTCCTGGGCGACACAAGGTTGAATCTGAGTCAGCAGTGCCCTGGCAGCCAGGAGGACCAGCCGTGTTCTGGGCAGCATCAGGCCCAGCACTGCTGGCCCTGGTGAGGGATGGGGTTGTCCTGATCTGCTCTGCTCTGCACTGGGGCAGCCTCACCTTCAGTGCTGGGGGCAGTTTGAGGCACCACAATATTAGAAGGATATAAAACTATTTAGAGGGCAGCTAAAGGACGCCTCAAAGATGCTAATGGGTCTGGAGCCTTTGAGGTGTGGCTGAGGTCACTTGGCTTTTTCAGCCTGGAGAAGAGGAGACAGAAGGTGGTGAGACCCTGTAGCAGTACACAACTTCCTCATGAGGGGAAACAAAATGGTAGGCACCAACACCTTCTCTCTGGTGACTAGTGACAGGGCCCAAGGCAACAGCATGAAGTTCTGATGGGGGAGGTTTGGGTTGGATATTAGGAAAGTGCTCTTCTCACAGAGGATGGTCAGGCTGCCAGGGGAGAGAGTCATGGCACTGAATCTGCCAGAGCTCAAGAAGCATTATGGATAACGCTTTCAGGCAAATGTTGGGGTTCTTGTGGCTGTCCAGGTTTGTGCAGGGTTGTGAGTTGAACTTTGAGATCCTTCTAAGTCCTTTCCAACTCTGGATACTGTATGAGTCTGTGAACATAACTGGAAAACATTTGTGCAAAAGCCGACCTATAGTAAAACCAAATCACATGATTAAAACTTTTGGGCATTCATTTAGCTACTGACTTCTGGACTGGATGGATATGAGTTCATGTATCGGAACTAGATGCTCTGATATATGAACTCAGCTGTGACAGTTCAGTAGGCTTGGGGACAGAAGCTGTCTGACTACTTGGGAGTTGATGCTAGTATTTTATCCAAATTTGAGGTCAGTTTGAATTTAGATGTACTGTTAACTGTGGTAGCTGAGGAGCACATGCCATATTCTGCAAAGTACCGGAGGATGGCTATTTGTAAGTTTTTGCAGGATGTGCAAACTTGTGCCCTTCAAAAGATCATTTTGGTTAAAGCTGTTATTTTCTCTCTTTTTTTCTTCATAACTGTTCCCCCTGTGCTGCTTTTTTCTTCATTTCTTTCCTTTTTATGTCTCACGCTGTAAATTAACAGTCACTTTTAGTTGCTACTAGTACCTAGCAATATATTTCTTATGTTCTCTTCAGAACATGCCTACTGTGATAGGATCTGAGGTGCCCATTTCTATACCAGATTTTGAAACAGGTAAAGCATGTGCTACCTGCCAAATCTGCTTTTAAAGAAAGTCGTCAGCAAACATTCTGATTCTATTCTAAGACACCCAAATAATTTTTCCAATGATTTTTAAACTGTCTTTTGCAAAAAATAACTAACTTTACCTTATGAACTACTTTGCTTTCTCAAAAAAGAGCATGTTCTGTACTAAAATTTTAAATATTTGTATTAGTCCCCTTGAGGTTATGCATCTTATCTATATATTAAATGTTAATTCCCTTCATGGAAAATACTCAGATTGTGTCCTCTTTTATTTGCAGGTGTCACAAAATAAGCCTTTTCAGGTCCTTGGACTCTGTGGAAGCTGGAGTTGCTTAGTGTTATTGTTTAGACTTTGAACTCTTTTTTTTTTTTTTTTTTTTTTGGTCCTACTTTTTTTTCTTCAGGAATCCTCACATTGTGTTAAATATTGATCTCGCACCCACAATTCTTGATATTGCTGGATTGGATATTCCGTCTGATATGGATGGTAAATCCATTCTAAAGCTGCTGGATTCTGAGAGACCAGTAAATAGGTAAGAAATGGAAATGTTGCATGGAAACATGCGTGTGTTTGTTCAAGAGACTGAACAAGTATTCAGCAGCATGCAGAAAATTTAAAGGAAAATATAATAAAATCACCATCTACTTGAGTTCATAATTCCTTGGGAAGTCTGAAGACTATTTGGCATATGCAACTCACTTCAGTTATTTATTTTCATTTTGGCATGTTCAGATTCTAGATGTGTGGCATACATGGCATCTGTATATACTAAATGTAGAAGTGAGAGGGCTACACAGGAAGGTCTTAGCTATATAAGCTATAGATTTAAATGCCTTTGTGGCATCATTTGTAGCAAAGCATTTCCTATTGAATAAATAGTAAAATAATTGAAGGTGTTGGTTTTGTATCAAACTATAACATAAAGATAGGCTAGCACTAAAACCTGCAGTTTTTATTTAAGACTTTCCATCAGTACTTTCATTGGAAAAAGACTGAGGAAGAGAATTAGACTTGCTAGAGAATGCTTGCAAGAGAAAATCGGAAGAAAAAGGGAACGAGAACTATTTGCTTTACAAGTAGCTGGGTGGAGGGAAAGGGGGAATGGAGCAGCTGCTTTAGAATAGGATACTTTTTGGGTAGATGTAGGGTAAGAGCCCAAATTTGAGTCAGAAAATCCTGATTTAATTTGTGATCCTTTGTGAGCAAGGAAAATTCAGTTAGTCCCTTGTGCCTTAAATATGCTTATGTTGAAGAAATTGTACTGTGTAAACCTGTTGTGGATTTTGTTCCTTTGAGAAAAATATATGGTTTTCAGTGGAGAGGATGTATGTCCCTGCTTCAAAGAGCTGGATGTCCTCTTGTGCAGCTATGTGGCATGTTTCTTGTTGGACTTAAGGGTGGGAGAGAAAACTGGGGCATAACTTGGTTACTGGTTTTGTGGGATTGTGTCTTCCTCTCCTTGTTTCCTCCTAGGTTTCATTTAAAGAAGAAGATGAAGGTGTGGAGAGATTCATTCCTAGTGGAAAGAGGGTAAGGAAAGTGTTAATCACAAAGCTCAGTCTTTTTAGATGGAAGGATATTGAATAGCTAAAGCCAAAGCAGCACTCTGCTGCAGTCTAAAGCCATTTAGCTGTGCCAGCAGGGACACGGCTGCAGTGTGCCTAATGGCGGCGATTGTGTGATTGGACGGAATGGATGGCTTCTGCCTACAACCTGCATAAATGTGCTCTTGTGGTGGGGGGAGGGGGAGTTTACTTGGATTGAGAGAGGGGAAGGCATCCCATTTTGCTTTCAGCTGCTGTTCCCCACCCTCCTGCTTGTATCATGGGTTTATGAACAACCCTTCCTCTCTGCATCTTCATCTTCTGGCTGCTCCCTCTGCACCTCTGCCTTAATAGGTAAATGGGGGCATGAGGGGTTTGCAAAGTGCAGCCCTGTAGAATGTGATGTGGTCTTTCTATATTGACAGATGTCACTGCCTGTCACTTAGGCATGTAACACTGTGACTTGATTTTATATGTGTTTGTATGCACCCTGAGAGCAGGACATGAACAACTTGTGTGTTACTGGTCAGGCTAAATGCTAGTTTCTACTGGACTGTTAGGTTTTGGCTCCCAGGGATGCTATGGACTTGGAAAATAGCTACTCCTCTGAGTCTTTTCAGCTAACCGTATTTGTATGTTGGAGTTAGTATTAACATAAGAATATTTTTTTTTCTTTTCCAGTAAACTGCTGCATAAAAGGGAGAATGAGAAAATAGATGCCCAAGAAGAAAACTTTCTACCCAAATACCAGCGTGTGAAAGACCTCTGTCAGCGAGCTGAGTATCAAACAGCTTGTGAACAGCTTGGCCAGGTAGGGCACTGTTACTCCTGACTGCAAGTAAGCAGTTGTAATTGGACTAAGTTGCACACCTTCACTGTGTCAATGTCCTTCACCTCATCATCAATGCCAGTGTATAAATCAAATGGCTCATTCTGTGGCCTTTGTTCAAAGCTTTATTACAGGATTTATGAGACTGACTCTCAGTCAGAAAATTGCTGATTCAAGTGTTCTGTATTGATTCCTGACTACCGTTAAGAAAACCGCCTAGGCTGTTTTAATGTCTTATTTCCCAAAGAGAATGTGGTTTGGGATTCATTAGTGATGAGAAGCTACATTGTACGTAACAGATTGGCCTTTTTCAAATACATACAGCTTGATTTGCTTCACATTCTCTCTTTAATTCGTTTTGTCATTATTACTTGGAATTGCATGCAGTAATGGGAAACTAAAATTCTGGTAACTAAATATCTCTTGCCCCTTAACAAAAACACACTGGGGAAACACACATACACTGTGACTGGAGGCAGGCTGTGTGTATGTGGGCATAAAGCTCACTGATTGTGTGTAATTTCCCTTGTTGCATAACTGTTATGGGCAGATATAACAGTATGTTCACTTTAGTTATAAGCTATGTAGAAGAAATTAATGGGAAAAAAATTAGGGTAGTATCAATACCTGACATGCACAGGAGAGGATTTTCTCTGGATTTACCAGAGCAGTGCTAAGGCAAAGCATGGCTATCTCCAGAGAATTCACCACTCTTGGCAAAATTGACTCTCTTTCATTGCTCTCTCATGCAGGTATGGGTGAGAGAACCCCTTTCCAAGGACTGTAACACGTTCTGTGGACAAAGGGGCGAAGGTAAATGGGGTCCACATGCTAATGTGTCTGTTATCACACTGGCATTACCTCATATACTGGCAGCCCAGAGGGCTGTCAGGATAAGTTAGTCTGTGGAATATGACTGTTCTTGCAGACAGGGTATGAATGACTTATCCTGCTATAGTCAGTAATGTGTTACTTAGGCTGCAGTAGTTAATTTTTTTACTGTCAAAGGCCAGAGTCAATACTTCTGTCTCTACTGATTATGTAGTTCAGTGACCCTGTGAAATGAGTCCAGTTCCTTAGGTGTTTGGATCTTTTGGTTTTTGGAGAAGATGCTCTTTTCCTCCTGTGGCTTCTATGTCAGATTTAGTACACAGAGCAATTATAATGTCCCGTTCTTTGTAAAAGTATCAAACTTAAAGGAATACTATATGTAGTGGTTTATTGTTGTCAGAAGTCTTGAGCTGAAATTTTAGGTGAATGGGAGCAAACCATTTTTTAATGAATTTGCAACGATATTTGAAGAACTGGAAGAAAAGTTATTGTTCCTACTACAGCATTGCCCAGTAATTAGTATGGAGAAATATAGCTTCTTTTTTTTCCAATCACTATTTTCACTTCAAGAGAAGTATAAAATGTCAACTCCATAGTCAAAATTACCAATAAATTCTGCAGCATAGGTGTGCTAATAGGAGATGCTTGTGCTGCATCCTTATTGTCGGGAGACAGAGGGGAAAAGAATTGTTTTGAGCAGTTTGGTCAGGCATAATAGGAAGTGATAGGATGAAATTGAGCAAAAAAAGAAATTTATGTTGGACATCAGGAAAAATTGCTAAACAATCAAGTCAATTAAAATCTCTGAAGGCCTCTCAAGGGAGTCTCAATCCATCTAACCCCTACTCTAGAGAATATGTCCTAGTAGTCTGTCTGTACAATAGGAATATGGGAGATGAATGTGCTTATTTGAGGATAAATTGCATCTAAATTTGGGTGCACCCAAAAACCTCTTCAGAGTGAAGGAAGACTAACTTCTCAAATGGCAAACGAGTCTTGTCTGTTTGCTGGCACTGTTCACAGCTCTGCACAGTAAGTAGAATGAGCCCAAGCTAATAACATACCACTGCCTTGGGGAGCTGATGTTATGCAAATGCAATGATTATTTAGCAGATGTCTTCTGATCCTGCAGGACACTCTATTTAACAGTACTTGGAGTGTTCAGTAAAAAAAGTGAATTTTCATATCCTGATGCAAAGATAAATACCCACCTGGGTCATAATTAGTTGAAAGCTTGCCGAAGTCATTAGGACTTTTTCTTTTGACTTAAACAAGTTTTGGGGACCTGCTATTCCATGCACAGAGAAATCTGAGCAGTCCCAGGGAATTTGAAGTGTGAGCAGGAGACAAGAAGCATAAATGGAAAACAAAGACTCAGATGGGGAATGAAGAGACGAGAGACAAGGACAGAGCCTAAAGGAGAGGTAAAGAAAGGAGAAGTAAATAAAGTTTCCATATGAGATGGAGAATTTGAAATTCTGCTTTGTGAGCGTGCAAGTTTGTGAATACAGGTCTATTGCAACAAAATAATTTTTGCAAATCTCTGTCACCCTCCTTAACCTATATTAGTTTTGATGAGAGAGTACCAAGGTCATGGAGATGAGGCTGTTCATGGTGTCTAAAACCTTGTTTCACAGTCCACTATGTGGATTTTTTTTGGCATCACTAATATATGTAAATTCTTCTCAGAGCAATGGGAATCTGTGTGTTGCCATGTTTTCTTTTTCAGTTATTAGGGTTTGGTGTGTGTTAGTTATTTGCATCCAACAAAGGGAGACTGTAGAATCAGATGAAAGAGCAGCTCAGCATTTATATTTGAGGATTTAAGAGATGAGCTCTTCCCGCATGAAATTTAAAAAAAAAAGTTTATCCTAGTAACTAATGGCTTTCACTCAATTTTTTTTCTTTTCAGTGTAATTTGGCCTTTCATTCTAAGCTGGCTGGTTAGTGGAAACTGACCCACTTTTTATCTGGTAGCCTGCATTAACGTGCTTTTGTCGTAGCCAATTATGATACCGGCATTGGTCTGTAGAGTATTTAGAGTATTTCCAGCAACCCCCTGGTATCATAACAGCAGCTGCACAAAATCTCCCTTCAAGTAAGATGCCAATTTTGTGCACATTTGGTAAAAAAGCAATACCTGCAGCAGTGCTAATTGCTGTAGGGAATCTCTGCTGCACATCTAAAAACTCCCAAAATTCAAAGATAGAATTTTTTTCTTTAGAAGGACCTGGCATAGTACAATAATACTCCTAACTCACGAAGAGAAATAGTTGCCTGGCTTCTCGTTATTTCCCTTTCAAATACATTTTATTTTCAAAGCTTTATTTACATGCAAATCTGATACAAGTAGAAGTTACCTTTAAATAGCATTAAAAGTATAATTTTATATGGCAGTTTTCACAGGAGAACATTCAAAATGAAAATATTTGCCCTTAGTTTCTTTCAGGTGTTCTGCAAGTGAAAGGTTTGACATAGGGTCTTCCCTCCAATTGCTTTGTACTATTCCAGGATCATGAAGGGATACTCTCTTTTGTAACTGGCCTGGAGATACCATAAGTAAAAGCATGTCACTTCCTTGCTTGGTGGCGCAGTTCTCTCACATAACATGGCATACCAGTGATGAAAATATTCTGATCAGTGTGTGGCTTCCTTAGCAGTTCAGAAATGGTACCTCTACATCGTATTCTTGATTCCACCAAAATCATTAGCCATTGCTTAGTGCCAAGGGAAGAGCAATAGAAAAAAAATTGCTCATATTTTCTCCTTTTTCTGAGGCCACTGTAGCTTGAGTTGTATCAACCAGACCTAGGAAACAGTGTCAGGTTTTGGAAGAAATTTTTTTAAAAAATTGGGAAGAAGGTTTTGGATCTGTCTATCTTTTGTGGTTTATTGGTACTTTTGTAGTTAGCAGAGATATACTGAGGTTATGAAAGAATTTAAGTTGCCTTGATAAGTGACGTATATCAAGCCAGCTGGAGTCCCGATAACTTCAGTATTACTTTTGGCAGATATTTGTAGTTCCTGAATTTCAGAACAAGTTGCACATGATCAACTTTCACCATCAGATTCTAATCTGTGATTGCAGCAAGAAATGACTTGCCAGTAACTTAATACATTAAAAAAATCATCAGCCCTGGAACTGATGAAATTAGGAGGCAACAAACCATGAAAATTAAAATAAAGATTTATTAAGGCTGTTACCTGAGGACTGTATTCCTTATGATGAGCTGTAATTAACAAAACTGTTTTCCTCCTTGAACTAGAAATAATCTGTCATGATCTTGAGAGGCTATTTTACTTACGGGATTTTTTTGCTTGTTGCTTCACGAAGTCAAGAAATTCGCATTTCTGAATAAGAGATTCTTTTAACTCCTTGTCATTATGGTATTGGCTGTTGTAAGTAGCTTGCTAAAATTGAGACTACCATTTAATAAAAACCCCAGCCTTAAAAATATCCTGATATGGGTAGTGATGTACTTCAGTTAACAGACTACTACTCAGTCTCAGTGCTGTTACAGGCTCAGTTTGGAACCTCAAACAGATCAGTTCTCCCTTTTGGTGCTGCTGTGTTTTTTCTTCACAACTAATGTAATTTCTGCTAAGACTCTACTGACTTCTTGGCTTGTGCAATGCCTAATGCAGCAGCTGGGACCGTTTGATAGCATGACCCGAATTATTATATTAATAATATATTAATTACATAATTGTAATCTTAAAATTAGCTGAAGACCTGATTCTTCATTTGCATGCTAATTGTGATTGTCCCACCTGCCTCATGTCAGCTACAGTTTGTGGCATTAAAAAGCCCTCAAAATACTCTGTCAATAAATTGTTCATCTATCTAATAATTTCAAAGTTTGAGTGGTACGTAGTGTGTGACAACTGAAGTTGAGCTGGGAGTTCAGGGGTCCAAATCTCAAAAATATCCTGAGTCAGTGTAATGAAATTATGTCACGTTGGAATGAAACCCAGGCAGTTGTCTTCATTTATATACTGATAGCATGAAGTATAGGAAACCAAACAATCCTTTGCCAGTGGATGAATGGGAAAAAGGTACTGGGAGAAGGGGTGAGCCCAGCAAAAATGTTAAAATGTTAAGGAAGTAATACCTGTTGGGAAGAACTAAGGAACTGGGTGTAATCAG
>WEIU01015929.1:16424-38001 GCA_013389925.1 Aegithalos caudatus
AAAAAAAAAAAAAAAATTTGCTGAGAGAGGTCTGACTGCCTGAAACAGAGAGATGTTGTGAAGAAGACATTAACTGATTATTTTAAGTCAACTAGAACAGAGAAGTAGTGATGTGTATGAGATGAACAATGGTAAATTCAAGTTGTCTGTTCCCTGAACCTAATACCACCTGAGCAGGTGGAAAAGCTGCAAGCAAAAACCACAGAACAACCTCTTGCAGAGTAGGGTCTTGTGTGTGTCTCTCTGGATTTTGTTACTTGGTTCTCATTAGCCCTATGCTTAATGGTTATCATGTCTATCTGTGAGCCAAAGTATCTCTGGGGCACTCTGAAGTTACTCATGTAGAGATTTAATTCTTTAAGTAATTATCTCTTAAAAATATTTTAGTTGCTTCCAGGGTTTTCCACAGGTTATATGCATGATCACAAAATTTCATAATGGTTGGAAAAGCACATATGGGTGATCTCGTCCAACCTCCCTGCTCAGGCACGGTCGTTCTAGAGCACATGGCACAGGACTGTGTCCGGATATTTCTGGAATCTCTCCAGGGGTATTCTCTACATCCTCTCTGGCCAGTATGTTCCAGTGTTCAGTCATCTGCCCTGCAAAGAAGTTCTTCCTCCTATTCAATTGGAACTTCCTGTGCATCGGTTTCTGCCCATTGCCTCTTGTCCTGCTGGCAGCAGCGAGCAGGGCCTGCCCCATCCTCTGAGCCCTCCCTGTGTACACTGGCAGATGTGGCTGAGGTTCCCTCTCAGCTGAACAGCCCCAGCTCCCCCTCAGCCTTTCCTCGGCAGGGAGGTGCTCCAGCCCCTTCATGTCCGCAGCTTCTGCTGAACCTGCTCCAGTAGCTTCGTGTTTCTCTTGCTCTGAGGAGCCCAGAACTGGATGCAGCACTCCAGATGTGCCTCACGAGGGCTGAGTAGAGGGGCAGGATCAGCTCAGGGTACTGACAATAGACTCCAGGACACCATTGGCACTCTTGGCCCCTGAGACACACTGCTGACTCCTGGGCAATTTATTGTCCATCAGGACCCCCCAGGTCCTTCTCCACAGAGCAGATGGTATGCTGTGCACTAGAAAGCAATTTAAAAGGCCAGAATTTACAGGGTTTAAAGCTTTCTAACAGTTAAGCAGAGGTTTTCACATTTTTGTTTGCAATTCCTGCCCTTCTCCTCGAACTTTGAAAGCATCCTGTGGAAATGACTGCAGCTGATAGTCATGATATCAACCTAGAGAATTTGCATTTGAACCTACAGGCAGACCAAGGATAAGCTGTTGAATCCCAGACATATTCACACACACCCCCATATCTGTTTTGGGGAAAAAAATAAAGGCTTGAGACTTTCCTTCTCCTTCTCTCTGTTCCCCTTCCCCCACCCGCCACGTGTTCAGTGTTTGCTTCTAATGTAATTGATGTAGCTCTGCACTGCGGTCATTCAGCAGTGGGGCCTGTTAATGCATACAATGTGCCCTTCAGTGAAGTCTTTGAGGTGTTTTCACTGTAGCATACAGCTGCATCAAAAATGAAAGGATTTTTTTTCCAGTTCACCTGGAGGGAAAAATTGAGCATTGAATCTCTTGACAAGAGATTAAAGAAATGGAGAAAAAAAATTTTTTGGCCACACATCAGAGTACTTGCAGTAATTCTCATCATGGCATTGAACTTGCCCTCTATTCAGACTTCATTTTTCATATATTAAAATATACCTAGAGCATAGAACTCTACTGGGCAGAAAATGCAGTTTGTTTATATATATTTTCAAAAATATGTTCAGATGAAATGGCAATCAGCAACAAACATTTTTACATCTCTCTTAGTTGTAAAAGAAAGCATTGCTTATTCTAGTAAAATGACTTTTAGTTCAAACCTCTGTATGTACATCAATCAGTGTTAGGCATTTATAAAAGTAAGAGAGCAATTTATTCTTCAGATGTTAATTCTTTACTGCATCTAGGTAAATGTGTACTGCTTTACAGATGAAGATAGTAATGCAATTGTCAGTATCTCTCCTTGATTTCCTGATTCATTGTGCTGTAAGTTAAGCTGAGTTTATCTGCATCAGAGCAAAACTTGGGTTGTACAGGAGGCTGAACACAGATCCAGCTCAGTAGACTTGGCGTCCAGGTGTCTGAGGAAATCAGATTGTTTTAAATGAGAGGTTCTGCCACAGCGATGGGTAAATAGGTGCTGTAACTGGCCACTTCATTTTTGACTCATATTAAAGTATGATAATAAAAGTACAGTGATCATGTTTTCATACTTCACTGTCCTGCAAACAGTGGAGTAAATGTCAATGGAAAATATAGGCTTTTTTGTCCCCAGCCTTTGCACACCTTGCTGTGCAAACTGAAGTGGCTGAGTCTCCCTCACAGAGCTGCAGGCAAAGCCAGAAACAACGGTGAAAACAGATGCAACGGTGTTCCAAAGAGTTGCTGTTTTGTTTAAAAATGGAAGATTACAAAATTCTGGCTTGATAACAGGTGGTAGATGAGCCCCATTTTACTACAAGAATTTGATAAATTGTTGGAGCTGGCCATTATACAGACCACTGTTGGGACAGATTTCTAGTGACCAAATTTTTCTTCCAGAAATGGCAGTGTGTGGAAGATGCCAGTGGAAAACTCAAGCTGCACAAGTGCAAAGGAATGGCAAATGTGGCAGCTGCAAGCAATGGCAAAGGCACCTCCAATATTTTGCCCAAGTATTACAATAGGAATAGCGAAGACTGCAATTGTGAAGAGAATGAATACAAGCTGAGCCACCTCAGACAGAGAAAGAAACTCTTCTCCAAGAAAAGTAAGCAAATTCACTGCATATTCTTTCTGCCTTAGAAAGCTGTTGTTTGTTAACTCACATAATTGTCTTGACTGTCATAGTCAGTGAATTGTGTTAGCATATTTCTCTGTGTATCTCAACTGTGAAACAGCATGTCTCATATTTGACAATCAGATTTGAGAATATCTGTCTGTAGGAAGAACGTTTAGTTCTGGGGAATGCAGTGCCCATGCTGAAAAGGCAAATTGTATGCAGTTGCATGGACCATGGAACATGAACAGTGTTCTACAGCAAATACTTCAGTTTTCAGTAGCTCCTGCAATGCTTGGGACTGTTACTTCAGTAATTTATTTTTAATAAGGATGTGTGTATTTAATAAGGATGTGTGTACTTCATTACAGAAGCTTCTTGCTTCTAACATCCTTTTCTTCTCAGTCAGCAGATATAAGGCTGACTTTTAATCAGAGATAATAGCCAAAGGGGATGACTGTTTCTGGTTTCCCTGGCACAGATTAGTGCTTTTCCAGAAAGCCCATTGTAGAAAATGACTTTGTTAAACCTTAGTCAGCCTAATAGCTATATTTGAAGTATATAATATAATTATAGATTAGAGGTAAATGACAACACAGAATTATTAGTTACTTGTAATGTTTCTTTCATCTCACTCCACAAATATGGAGCCTTAATTATTTAGCAGATTAGTCTTTCTATATAATGACACAAACTTGAAGCACAGAGTTTAAATTTATTTTCTCCCATTGTGTTTGTCTTGCAAGCTGATTAGTAGTTACTAAGCAAATTCTTAGTTGAAAAGAAAATTACTGATTCTATCAACTATACTTGATGTTTAAATATGTGGCACAGCCGATAATCTGTAAAGAACACAAGAATTTGTACTTATTTAACTACTTTTTTTTTAAGTCACAGAAGGAAGTTAAGTCATGGGGAGTCAACAGCAGTAGATGGAAAGCTCTTAATGAGGACAGGAAAACAAATTAAGTGAGGGCAACATAATGCTATCTGATAATACTTAACACTTAAGTATTTCTCATTGTTGCTTTCTAAATATTAACTAATTTTCACAACATCCAAAGGAGATGGTTAAGTGTATACTTACCTTTAGTTTATGTATGTAGGAAGTTGAGGTAAAAAAGTGAATCTTGCTCCCTCTCACAGTGGGAACAGAATGGTGTTTTTTCCCCTGCATTCTGCTCAGAAGAGACAGAGTTTACACTATACCCTTCAGCTCCTTGAACCTTGAACCATTCAGCCTCACTGGACCTTGAGGCATAAACTTCAGCAACATAAAATAGGATCTTGGGAATCACATTGCCATTGCTTGTGCCTAAAGTATTTGCTTCCACAGATGCTTTGTTTTTCCCTCTTCCCACATCCAGGGTGTGCTATAGAGGGAGGAGGTTAGCTTGGACCTATTGACAGAGACCTTTTCATTTGGTGTTGGCTATTCTTCTACATGCATTTATCTAATAAATCACACACCAGGTGCAAGTGAGCCCAAAGCAGTACAAATCAAGGTAACATATCAAGATTTTTCCAAACAGCTTATGTGGAAAGCTGTCTCACTGGACTGTGGTTAATTAAGAGAGTGACCTGGATACTCATGATGTGTATTTGGGTTTTTATGACCTGTTCTCTGAGACTTGGGATAAAGTGTAGTCTGTGCTGGGTTGCATAATTGTTAGGGCACCTTTGGGGTCTGCCACTCCAAGTGTGATGAGTGTATGAGATTACATTGCAGTCCTGCTTGAATGCCAGTAAATGCCATCCATTAGTTTGAACCACTGCCAAACAGAAACCAGAAGTTTCTAACTGGACTCAGGGTCATGTCCACATTAATGCAGTAGTTCCAAGCAGTAGTGGGGTTTTGAAGGAAATGCCCTGGTCACTCCTTTCTGTTGTGCACAACAGAGATAGATTTGCCAAAAGTCATTTTGTTGGATTCCAATCTACAGTCAAGTGTAGAAAAGCAGAATGGGTGCCCTGCATCTAGGGTGCACCAAGCATGTAACAGGGTATAAGGATTGGTCTTTCAGAAAGATTGAAACCAGTTACATATAGTGAGAACAGATGGTCTAAAAAACTGGACTAAATTGCTGGTACAGGGGCTGGAGCACCAGACATTTCGATAAAATAATTGCTTCTAGTGTAGGCATAGTCTAGAATGCATTTTCAGGTGTACCAGTGTGTTTAGCAGGCAACAGTGTTTTCTAAATTGAGTAAAGTCTGTTTCACAACAGGGCCATATCTTATAAGTGCCATTTGGACAACATAAAAATACATAACTTGACTGCAAAGCACTTAAGTGCCAGAAACCCATAAACATTAATATTTGGTATGTCTGGATTTAGGTGTCTGAAATGTTTGCATTTTTGTCCTCTCTGTTTCTTTAGTGTGCTCTCATTTTTATAAGAAAGATCAAACAGAGCTTTGCAGTAGGTAGAAAGTTTAAAGTAAATAATGAGCTCTCAAAATCTTTGGCTGTGTTGTGGCCCATTATGTTTTTCTTGCTGTAGATTTGATCTCTTCTTCCTGTGATGAACGAGTGTAAGTGATTGAAGGAATTCTTAGGCTGCATGTAGGAAATTGATGATAAGCCACACTGAATAGTAAAGAAACAGAAGTATGTACAAAATTTCCCTGACATCCATTTTACTTTTGAGGTGGTCCCAATGCTAGATCAAAATGACACTTTTAATAACATTTTTTATTGCAAGAAAGAAAAAGTCCATTACTTTACAGATAATGCATGTGAAGTATGATTTTTAATGGCAGTTGTGAGAATGGGATACAAGAAAGTACCTCTAAACTTTATCCATATTTCTAGACACTAGAGATATTTTTTTAAAATGTCTTTAAAGTGCCCAGTTTCACTTTGTGTTACCAAAAAAACCCCACCCCTCTTTTGTCTACCAAATGTGAAATACATAGGCATTAGCGGAAAACTTTGTTCCTTTCAGGTTCCAGTGAAGACAAACTGACAAAATGCTGGTCAAATGGTGCAATACCAGCTGGATGAGTGGCGCTCTGAAAGCACTTGGCTTTTTTGGCTTAAATTCATCTGGACTCAATTTTGAGGTTGCAGCTTCTTAGCAGTATCATAAGACAGCTGGTTTCTGTAGTTGTTGAAGAAGAGAGGCATCAGATTCAGAGGGCTTATCAAAGACAGACTTTAGTAACCTAAAGAAGGGAGATGTTTTTGGCAAAATATTTAACAGCCCTGGATTGAATGTTTATAGGCTTTGTACAGAGGTAAATAGATTGGAGAGTAAAACCTGGGGGAGACTTGACCAATAAGTCATTAATTAGTATTTATGCCTGCAGTGCACTTAGCAGACGGGAGTGCATAATACAAATGAATATTGATCTTATTAAATATTTTAACCACTTCGGAGTTTGATAATAATGGCAGCACTGAGTCAGCACTGTGGGTATCATCTTAGGATAAAGCAATACAAGCAGTCCTTCATAAGCTGCCTCACTCCACACCAATTATTGGTAAGGCTGTTAGTTTGGCTGCAAAGAGAGGAGTAGCCTGGCTCCTAGCTGTTCAGGGACATGCAGTTGATGGTTCCCTGGGGCTATCTACTGAGGTCCAGCATGATGGATTGGTGTATTAGGCTTGGGAGGAAGATTAATTGTTAGCTGGCTGGGCTGAACAAGATAAAATGAAGGAATAACAAGATAAAATGAAGGAATGATTAAAGAAATTGGAGTTTATACTTTGAATCTCAGTGGTAGGGTGTAGCTTTTGAGAACTTCATCCCACCTTGGAAAAGATGGGAGTTTTCTTCTCATTTATTCAAACATTTCCTGAATGGGTGCCTGAAATAGGGCTGATCTTTTGTGGCTTTTTTTTTTATCCCTTCAGCAGTGACTCATCTAGCTTAGTATCAGCAGTAAACTTTGAACCATGCATGGAAAATGTGCAAAGCCAGACAATCCAGCTGGTATTCTGCTTTCTCTGTGTGGCACTGACAAAAATATTGTGCTTGGCGCAGTTTTTGGTGGGAGGAGATGTTTATTCTGTTTCCCACAGTCTGCAAAATGGCTTTTGAGACTGTGCAGTCTATCTGAAATGAATGTAAGGCTTACTGAAAAAAACTCATTCTGCATTAATGCCAGAGTGTGACAGTTAAGGTACCTTTTTGTCAATTTTGGTCATTCGACCTCCGGTTCTTTTTCCCCTGCTTATTTCTCTGGGGAGACTATCTTATTGAAGAAGCTGGCCTTTCGGTAGAGCTTGGGATTGTGAGAATTGGTCCTCTCATTTGGCACATTGGTTGAATTTTCCCTTTATCAGATTGCAGAGGGAAGTCCCATCTCGTGAGTTGTGCTGTGTGTTTCAGTCTCTTTACATGAGAAGTGACCAAAGGATCCAAGGGTCTCAGTTGTTTCTAGTGATGTCTGTGGTAACTCAAAGCCTCAGGCTCCCCTATGGCAGAGAGGACAAGACAGTCTGCGGTATCTAGGTTGTACTTTTTCTCAAGTAACGAGATGATTGTGCCTAATGAGTAACTCTCAGCAGTCACTGGTGGTGAGCAGGAAATACAGTCAGAGATGGATGCCATCATACAGTGGGCAAGTTAAAATATAGGTTTAAATTTCATAACTAGGTTCTCTTTGTGCCATTCCAGAGCAAACAGAAGAGGGGTTCTGGGGATTTGGGTTGGAACAGAGAACTTTGGAAAATAGTAATAGGGAAAAGATCAATGAGAATCTTGTACTGCACAGTGGCAATTCATAACTAATGTTTCGTTCTGCTTTTGAGCTGCAAATGCAGAAGCAAAGTTTGAGGGAGTACATAGCACTGGAGGGTGGTGCTTCACAGAGAAACTGGCTGTCTGGACTGCACATCAGGAAAAGAATTGCAAAGAAAAGAATTGCATGTGGATAAAAGATTCAGGTATTAATCCCTTCAAAAAAAAATCTAGGATCTGCCCTTGAAGAATGAACATAAAACTGGGGAAAGGCTCAGGCTGAGCAGTGGGAATACTGGGACAACTTCAAGAGAGTGTTGCAGGAATCCTAGCAGGGAAGGGTTGTATGGTGAACAGCAGAAAAGCACAGGGAACTGGTCCCTGAGGGTGACTGGTGGCCTGGCTGTCATGACTCTCACAGTTCATGCTTAAGGTGTGACTGCTATCTGGTGATCGTGGGGGAAGAGCAAGCATCCATTTGAACAAGCTATTTGTTCTCACTGGTGCTGGACTAGAGCATTTTCTTTCCCCTTTGCTATTCTTTTGTCTTTGCCTTCTACCTGCCCTCTCATGCCCTGAGGTCCATCCGCCCACCCATCCATGCCAAAGCTAAGGAGCAGCAGCTCACAGGACAACTGCAACGAATGCTGTCATCCTGTTAATTCCAAACAGCACAGGATGGGCTGGGGTTTTTCCTTCCAAGAACCACAAAGAGGAGCAAATTGTAACATGCTGTTTCTGCCCATTTCACTTTTTCCATGCAGAATTCAAACCAAGCTATGGCCGGAATCGCTCTATCCGTTCTGTACCTGTTGAGCTGGATGGAGCTGCCTATAACCTGGCTTTAGAGGATGGATACCAGCCCATCTTACCAAGAAACATCACCAACAAGCAGCACAAGGTGCAGAGGGCTGTTTTCCACGAGGAGGAAGATAGAGACATGGGGGAATATAGTGGCACCGGTAGCATTGCAGAGTACACAGCCCCATATCTGATTAAAGTGACCAACAGGTAAGTGGACATGGTAAATTTTGGAAAGCTTTTGCTCCTTAAGTGATTCCTTTACATAAATGGGTAGGCTGAAGTGTGCTAAGCATGTTGTGTCCCTTTTGGATACTTTCACTAAAATTCTTTTTCCCAATTCTACAATAGTCTTCAGTTTTGTTTCAGTTTTGTCAGTGCAGAGGGGCATGAAGCTCCTGAAGAGCTGCAGCAGTGCTTTTGTCTTTTGCATTGGGTGGAGACAGTAACCACTCATCAGTGCGAATTTTTCCAGTGAGGGCAAGTGGCAACAGGGGTGTTAAACCTGCATGAAGCCAGGAGAGGCCTTACCCCTGGAAATCAGTGTGCAGTGGGTAACCTGGCCTGGCTGGAGACCAAAGGCCCTGACCACAGAATGAACTGGTTGTGTCTCACTGGTTGCTTTGTAGTGAGTTTTCTGTAACCAGTGCTAGGGGTGGAAAATCTATATTATGAATGAAATTGTATGGACCAGGAGCATTGGGAAATGAAACATACTGAGAGAGAGGGAAGGCAATTGTCTGACCATTCTAACAGCAAAAAAAAAATTTCCTCAGTGGTGAATCTAGAGACTGATGGTGTCTCTTCAGCTGTACTTTATTTCATTTAGTCACCATTTCTATTTGTGAAAGATCCGAAAATTCACCAGTGATTATTGATTATATGCATTAAATTGTTTAATGACTAGTTCATGTAAACATACCAGAGACAGATAGCTGCTGTTGGTATCTGTGTTTTCCATTTGACTTCTGTTCACAGAAGTGAATTGGAAACTCACCAATATGGGGAAATGTAGGAGAACTCTGCCCTCCTACCCTAGCTCTCATGAATGTTGAGTATTGAAAATATTCAGCTTTAATTTAAACAAGCATTCAGAAATTACTGCATGGTATTCAACCCCTAATAAACTTTCCGGGTAAATCTGTCAAGTGGTGATTTCTGCTTTCTTCTTTATTAAGTAATTTTAAAAACTGGATTTCACTAGAAGTTAGGGAAACATAAAGATCTTATATTGTCAGCGAGTGTTTTGTGTTCAGGGTGAAGGAGATACCCTTGAAAGACTATATCACTTTTGTAGAAAACGGCAAATCTTCTTTGCTTCTGGTTTGTTGTTTTGAGTTTCTTCTCTTTTCTTTATGGTGTAGTAATACATCTTTCAAGGAAGTATTTTATCCTTGCTCCTACCCCTGCATCACTTAATTATACATTGGGAAATTGCTTCTGAGTAATGTTTTCAAATGCTTGCTAGTTAGTAATGATTATTTATGCAGAAAGTCTAATGAATAAGCAAGAATTCTGTGTAGTACCATTTACATATAGAAATGAAACAGTCAACAGATTCTGCTTGATAGAAATATTCTCATTTAATTTTTCTACTTAAAAATTTCCATGGCAACTCATACCCAGACTTCTTGACTCAGAGCTCAGTTGTATTTCCTTGAAGGAACATTGTTTTTTGAATTCTGCATGTCATTTCCAAGCCATGGTCTTGTTTGTCCTGGAGCTGTGGTACTAAGAGCAGATGTTTGCATTGCTCTGTGTGTCTGTGTATCCACTGTAATAAACACTGTTTGCTTTTCCATGCCAAGGTGCTCTATCCTGGAGAATGATACTGTTCAGTGTGACACAGATCTGTACAGGTCACTGCAAGCTTGGAAGGACCATAAACTTCATATTGACCATGAGGTCAGTGATGCTTTCAGTGTGTAATTTAGTGTTGTTTTTTGTGGGCTGATAGGACCATGCTGACTGTCGGTGTGTCTGTCTGCCTTTGGGTGTCTTTGTCCCTCCCTGGAACCTTTTGAACTCACTGGCTGATTTCAGAATAGCCATTTCAGGAATGGCTATTATTACAAGTTTGTATGGAGGATAGAACTGCAACTGAAGGCACAGCTGAGAAATGTCATATGCCTTACAAGACAAATAAGACTTAAAGTTGTCCCTATCCTGGGAAAAAATAATCTGGGTCTTTTTAACATCTTTGTAGCACTGTTCCCCAATGGGGAACCTGTCAAAACACACTCCTTCAGTGTCAAATACATAAGGCCAAGGGAAAGTGAGCTTCATTAGTTTTGGTGCTTCTAGAATTAATTTATTTCACTTGCTACTGCTTTTCTTAACCTTGTGCTTTGGAATTGAATTTTTTCATAGGATTGTGTCTATGGAGAACCTGGAAGTAATTTGCCCTATGAAATTTACCAGTAAAACTTTATCTGATATTTTTGTCACTAATATTCAATAATATAAGCTCAAACTCTTCATGTGTGTTTTGTATGAAAGAGGATCTAAGGACCAGGTAAGGATGGAACAAATGCCAAAGAGAAGCATAAAAGATGGACGTCCTGTAATCCCTTACCAAATTACATAAATTCACAATAAAGTTTTATGTAAGAACTTCTTGATTCCCTTTTATTGTAGAGATTGATACACAAGGCAGATACTTAAAAACTTACTACTCTGCTAAGATTGAAAAAGGGCAATTCCAATATCACCATGGTCCTGTAATTGTTTTTTCTTCAGAAAATGTAGCCAATATGGAGTGTCAAAGGAAATGAGAACCCACTTCTGTCCAGCTGTGTTCCTGATTTAGGGTCCCAGGGCTGGATTCTTTGTCCATTTTCCTCAAACACTCTGTCCTGCCTCTGCTTCAACAGTCACAAGCTTCTACTACACCTATGGTCACTGATGGCTAATGGTAGTTCTGTAGAGACCGTTGCTCACTAGATTATTTTGATTTTCCTGCCATGAAGAGTACCGAGGTAGAGGCCTGCAATATCCGAGTGGAATTGGGCCATGCTGTGTGTAAGCCAGACTGAGCCAAAGCAGGAGTTTCACTTAGTGAAAAAAAGGCAGTTAAAATTAAATGTCATGCATGGCACAATTAACTGCTGAATGCTATCCCATGTGTCCAGACACTGCCCAAGTCTGCTACGCAAAGTGATGGAACCTTGCTGCTTTGCTTTTTCAGAACCTCTGAGGACAGGATTTCAGATCAATCTTGCCCCATCCCCTTCCCAATGTCAGAACACGCTGAAATTTGGACTTTGTTTTCCTTTGAGAAGCCTTTTCTCCCCTTGCAAATGTGCTGTAGAGCACAAGAGGCAAAATCATAGTGGATGCAGGAGTGTCTGTCTACCTGCAGCTGTGTGCCCCCCATTCCTGCAGCACCACATTTTGCTTTCGCAGTCAAGAATCAGAGCAGGCAAACTTCCAGCTTCCTCCTTCTGTAGTTTTCTTCTGGAAAGCTAGGTGGTTTGAAAATGCTTGTTAGTGGTAAGAGCTGCAGAAGGTAGTGAAGAGGAAGCTCTTGGTGATAGTAGAATGAGTTTGAGAAGGTTAGAATAGGACTAAATCATGCTGGTTTTTTTTTAAACCACTATCTTTGTGCCTTTTTTCTTTTTTTAGATTGAAACCTTGCAAAATAAAATTAAAAATCTGAGGGAGGTGAGGGGTCATCTAAAGAGGAAGCGACCCGAAGAGTGTGATTGTAACAAGCTAAGGTATTTTTTTGTGTACTTCCGAATAATTATTTGTAGTGTGCCAACTATAACTGATTTATGTCCTCACGGGAGAAATCAGAATCTGGTTTGTTCAGTGGCTGCCTGCTTACTGTACTCCTGTGTACACATTCAGGGGAAGTTGGGCTGCTGCACAACTACAAGGCCCACCATCTGCCAGGCAGGAGTTTAACTGGGGAGCCGAGCTCTTGCTCTGCAAATAAGCACAACAGAAAATCTTCCAAAATCAAAATGTAACCCAAATAGAATTTGCCCCTGAGAAAAGCTGTTCATAAAGAGACCCTGGGAGCACCTTCTCCTGGCTCATGATGATGGAGCCAGCTCTGAGGCTGCTGAGAGCCAGGTATCACTGAGAGTACTGCAGCCACAGTGGCAGAATGGTATGAGTATCACCAAAAAAAGAAAAGCTGTATCTGAATGGAGTCAAAACCACAAGGCAGCTGTGCTTTAGCTGTGGCTAAAGCACCTGTTACCAAGTAGACTCTTTGAGAGGGTGTGGATAAAACTTCCCTATCTCACTGGTGTCCTAGAATGCCCTTGTGAACATAATGTTTAAAACCTCAGAGGTGCAACATAATCTACAGATACAATTATAATTGTTGTGGATTGTGGATGTGGCCCATGTGGTTCCTGCAACATAGTTTCAGCACCAGATCCAATACAATATGGAAATCATCTGTTTCTTGGGTTATGGGAGCCCATGTCAAAAACTGCTTAAGATGTATCATTCTAGATGGTAAATGGACAGAAGGTTTATACTGGTTTATAATCCACTGCTTTCAAAATTGATTAACTGAGTTTACATAAACTGAGTTTACTTAATATGTACTCCAAGGATGAAGTAATTTCTGATAAATAATTTGTAGAAAATGTAAAAAAAAGTTACCTTTCAGACTGATGCAGGGTACGCTTATATTCATGCATAGCATTATTAAGATGACTAATCCCACTGAAGTCAAAGACATTAATCATCCGAGTTACATATGGTCAAGTGTTTGCATTGCAATTGCTTTGATTTAGCATTTAGAATTAGTTGAGGAAATGCCCAGCATCTGTGCAAGATTAAAAAATGGACTGAAGAAGATAGTTCTTCAATAATCTTACTTGGTTAATTTGTTACACTGATTAAACTTTTGAAAGCTCCCAGAAGTATTATGAATTTAAAAGATTTGTTTTGACGGAGATTTTAATCTGGCAACTAATTGAATTCAGATGTACTGTTTAGAAAGCAACATTTATTAAATTAAGTTTGTGTTTGCTGATTTGTATAGGTAGTAACTTTATTAATAAGAAAATATTGCCATTGACAGAGGCTGTTCTTTTTTTTTGACTTTGGAAATTCCGCAGAAAGCAAATTTCTGCAAAAATTCTGTAAGAATTTCTGGAAAGGCAAAGCAGTAGTAACCCAGCGAGAATGCGTATGCCTGCTTGCACTCTGTGTATCTCTGAATATATGACATACTGCTCTTGCTGGAGCAGCTCAGTCCGTCTTGTTATTTTCCTGGAATTTCCAGCTAATAATAATGGAGGACACCCCCACACCCTGTCCCAGCCCTTTAAATTACAGCTGGCATTGATTTCAGAAGTAAAATAACAGGAAGGTAGTATAAACTCATCATTATCTGAGAAAATTAGGGAATATTCAGTTTCAGAAATGTAATTTAATTACAAATCTATTTATTCTATGTGCCTCGTGTAGGGAAGCAACCAGTTAAAACTATAAATTAATAATAGTAAATTGTAGCTGGACGTGGACATACATTGCAATGCATAGTTAGCACACCTGGTGTCACTGTGGACAAAGGATCTGAGGAAATAGAGACACGGTGAGGCTGGGAAGTGCCCGATCCAGTCGAGTGAGGTTGCCTTTATTTATCACAAACACTAATAAACTGAAGGGAGAAGTGATTAAAGTGACTGGATTAAATCTGCTTCAGATCCAGTCTGATAATGTGGTGAAAACAAGGGCAGTTTTCTTGCTCTTGTTCACCAGCAATGCTGTTTTTATTTTCCAGTTACCATTCAAAACACAAGAGCAAACTGAGACACAAAGGATCCAGTCTTCATCCTTTCAAGTAAGTGAAGGCCTGTTCGAGAGAGGATGTGCAAAATGTAATATTAATATTTGGTCTGTACACACCAGTTACACACTAGGCAATGGCAGTAGTATTCAATTTATGCTCTATTAAAAAGCATAAACATTGACACACCTGGGCAAGGAACTAAGCCCATATCAAAATGCTTGTAAATTCTAAGGTCTCTGCTTTTGAAAAAAGCACATTGCAGACCTCAGGCTTACAAGCCCCCTTGGCTGGTTGTTTTTTTTTTTTTTTTCCAGTGGTATTGAATTGCAGTCATCTCCATTTGCATGAAACACCATTTAATTAAAAAATGTAGGGAATGTCTTTCCCTCCGAGCGGCTAATTTTATTAGCTACTTTGGGATATTTTAGGCGTGCTCAAATCTAGCAGAGTTTTTGTGACCCTAATACTTCATGTGCGCAGGAAAGCCTTACAGGAGAAAGACAGGCTGTGGCTGCTGCGAGAGCAGAGACGGAAGAAGAAACTGCGCAAATTGCTTAAGAGAATTAAAAATAATGACACGTGCAGTATGCCTGGTCTGACCTGCTTCACCCACGACAACCAGCACTGGCAAACTGCTCCCCTGTGGACACGTAAGGCTACTGTAAATTAAGGAATAGGAGGGCAAATTTTGGCTAGACTGGTGGGACGTTGGGACGCTAGCAGTTACTGGGTTTATTAGCTCTGTAACCAAAGCCATTCAGTCTTCTCCATAGTAAGTAATCTCTGTTTCAGTGTTGTCGTTATTCTTGCATGAAAGGCAAAAAGGTAAAACCAACTGCAAATAAGCTACAGATATTGAATACTGTACACTGATTTGCACGGTATCTCACCATCCGAGAACGTTTCAAAACCAGAGAAAGCAACCAGACAAGATGTTACTGTAATTAGTCGTGTCATGTGGGTTAGGTACGCACAGAATGAGAAGCTGATGCTGGAAGGCATTCTCTGCTTTAGAGCTCAGGAGTGAGAATGAGAGTAAATGATTATGACTAAAGTAATACCATAAACAGAAAGTAATTAGCAATGCTAAAGACAGAAGCATGTAGCTTATGTCTTTGTAACTCTTCAATTTGCAGTGGGCCCATTCTGTGCCTGTACCAGTGCCAACAACAACACGTACTGGTGTTTGAGGACAATCAACGAGACCCACAACTTCCTGTTCTGTGAATTTGCTACTGGATTTTTGGAGTATTTTGATCTCAATACCGATCCATATCAGGTATCTGATCACAGACCTTGAGATCACAGCTCAAGAAATATATCAATGTTACTTATCAACAGTAAGTTGAAATCCCACGGTTTTGCTGCAGGGTGTAGTTAAGGCCCATATAATTTAAACTAGTAAAATGTGGCTCATTCCTGTTACAAATAAACCACCTGTATTCCTAAAGTTACCAAATTACAGAGCAGTAGTTACTAAAAATAATCCCCTGTTTATTGCAGCTAATTAATGCAGTGAATACGCTTGACAGAGATGTTCTTAATCAACTGCATGTCCAGCTCATGGAACTCAGAAGTTGCAAAGGGTATAAGCAGTGCAATCCAAGAACAAGGAACGTGGATCTTGGTAGGTGTCTCTTCTATTGCACTCACAAACTCCCCAAAGAACCCCAAAGAACTCTGACTATTATGAAACTTGAATCAGTCACAAGGATTTTAGGATTTACTTATACTAGTAATGTCCTGCTGAAGGTGATAGCTGTATTGTCAGATTTTTGTACGTGTTCAGTTTGTGTTATGTCACTTTTTTAAGATGAAGAATGACCCTTAGCATAGTGATAAATATTGCTGAGATGCAGGAGAAGATGAGGAAGGAACAATACTGGTGAAAGAGGGAGACAATACCCTAATAGCCACTATGAATCTCACAGATCACTTGAAGCTGGAAGGAACTGGAGTTCTGCTCCAAACTTCTGCTCACTGCAGGATCACATGTGAGGGCATACTGGGTTACTCAAAGCATCAGGAAATTTGTTAAATAATCGGGTGGTTTTATTTTTTAAATTGTCATTTATCTCATACAGGCAATTGTTAGTAACATTGTTAATTTTTCTTCACCTAGGACTTAAAGATGGAAGCTATGAGCAGTACAGGTACATGTATTAAGAAAAGTTACATTGTTATTCTTAAGTACTACCTACAGTTGAAAGAGCAAGTGTGGGATCAGAAAGAAATGGAAAGGCCTGGCCTGAAAGGGCATTTGAAAGACCTTTCCACCCCACTTGCTTTGAAACTTTGGAGCAATTTGTTTCAGTGTTACACTGTGTTCTGATCTTAGTAGTCAAAATTCTGGCTGAATTCTTACTCGTCTTTCAGATTGTGGTGCTGGTTGTTTTCTTGGTGATGGTTAACTTTTTTTCTCCTTTTGCTGCTTGAAAATTAGGCAGTTTCAGCGTCGAAAATGGCCAGACATGAAGAGACCATCATCTGCCAAGTCACTGTGAGTTTGGAGCAATTCACCAAAGCATTAGCTTTTACTTAGCTTTTCCCTTCTCTTTTTGCATGCACCACTTTTTTTAACATCATCATCTAGTCTCATGGAATGCTTAGGAGGAAAGTCCTCTAAATTATGCAAGAAATACGATACTGCCATCATTACTGATCACTACTGCCGCACAAAACCTCTTCGTATGTGTTTTTTGGGAATCTTGGAGCAATTAAGGTCAAGGCAATTTCAAACAATTAAAGGTAGATGCTCAGTTGAAGAAACCAATTATGGTCAATTGGCCAGTAAAAATTAAAGACCAGTACATTGTTTTGTCTCAATTTAAGCTAGTAGCTAGCTAGTACCTAGTGGTTTTTCACACAATCCAGAAAGAACAAAACCAACTGTAATTTCTAACGCGTAGTGTGGCAGCATCAGGTATTTTCTTTCTCTTTATCCAGCTACATTCTTGTGCTGTGGGCAGAAAAAGGAATTTAAAGCAGAAAGTAGACTACAAGACAGATTTATATCTAAAACTGCTTTTTTTTCTTACTGAGCTGCCCTTTAAAACTTAATCACAGTCTAGCAGTTCTCAGACTGCCAGAGCTGGAAGGTGAGGTACAAATTTAAGTATGCTTAAAAGTTGCCTGTTACTGTCTGTGAATCTCCCCTGAAAAAGAAGGCAGAGACTTCATTAAAAACAATGAAATGCTCTCAAACTGTGCAGTAAAAACACAAGTACCAGTCCCTTCTTAGGCAGTCTGGTTGTCTTGCCCGAGAGGAGTTGCTCATATAATGCAGTGGTTTTATTTCTAATTGAAGAGATCTAAGACTTTCTTTAGAAGCAAAATGAAGGTTGAATTAACAAGCTTTGTACAGGTTGAAGTTTCAAACACTGTTGGATTGTTCCTGTCATACACCTGCTATGCTTTTATTGTGTACCCATTGTTTTTTACTGCATGGAACCATTAAAAATACCTTTCTTACTACTTTCTACTAGAAACACTAAACTGCATTTGTTTTATTTTAAAGAGGACAACTGTGGGAAGGCTGGGAGGGCTAATCTCCCCCAGCTGCTGCACCTCCATGAGCATACAAACTGGCCAGGACTTGAATCCATGTAAAGACTAAATGAATTGTAGCATTCACCTGAAGGACTGGATAAACTTTGAGGCTGAAATAGATAGAACGTTTGCACTGGTGAGTTGAATAGAAGCAGTGAAATTATAGGAAATGCTGTCAAAAATGCAGGTCTCTGAAATCCACTGTTGTACCTGCTTTTTCTCTTTGGATTATACCTCACCTGCTTCACAAGGCATTTTACTTCAAGAAGACACAACTAACGCTGATTCAGGAATTGACAAAGTAGGAGACCCAGCCACATCCCAAAGAGGACTGCCACTGCAGCGCCAGTGTTTACACAGACAGTTGAAGGGACGTTAAAACAATTTCCAGTTCACCTGTATCTTTAGTTGTCATGAGAAAAACTTCAAAGCCATGTACAACTTTAAAGCAAGATTTAGAAAACAAGGATGCTTTTGGTTATCACTGGGGTAAAGGTAATGGTTGAAAAGAACTTTGAAAAGATTCAGGAACTGAAGTCAGCAACACCAAGCATTCTCAACACTATGGAATTTCTTCAATGTCCTCTGGGGATACATTTTTGTTCCAGGTCTACTTCTAAATCATATTGTCGCCTCTATGAAGATTAGAGGAAATCTTGACTAATCCTGATGCCAGATTTTTGGAGGGGTTGTGTAAATATTGATGAGTGTACTGTTTGAAAATAAATTCTTCAGGTTGTGGAGAAATTTGTCGATAAAAAAGAGTGTACTGTCCACACACCCTTTCTCAAAATGCCAAGTCAGAATTTATTCATTTTTAAAGGTACTGAAAAATTTCAGTAAATGTACATCTTAAATTTTAACAAAATCAGATTTGTATGAAGCTTTTTTTAACGTGGTAATATTATACTGTATGTTCAAAACCAAAACAGTTCCTTTGAGACAGCGGTGTTTGCTTAGCAGTGTAACTTTTACAGTTATTTTCAAAAAAGGCAGCTCTGAGAGTTCAGTACTTGTACTCAATCTAGTTATACTTTAGTCTGCAAAAAAGTAAATGTTCTGAATGACAGTTATTATTCAAAGGCTTTCACAGGGGAAAAACCCTATAATTTTACTAAGGAAGCACAATGTACAGAATTATTTTAGTCAATTTTAAGAACATTATTACATACATTGTAGTACAGGCAGTAGTGTTGAGATTTGTATTTATTATTTGCTTCATGTTACTTTGCTACCTGTGTTTAAAGGCAAATGCCTGAGGGCGCTCATAGGACAGACTCAACCAACTGTGGCCTTCACTCCTAACAAAGAGGTATTTTTTTCAAAATGCAAACTTACTTTGCCCTTCTAAAAATGCAGTGTAAAAACACAGCACAGAAATTATTTTGAAACCCTTCCTGGTTTTGCAGTTAGGAAAATCAAGTGGAATTACACCCACGCATGTAGATCCCTGGTACCACAATCCCATACTCAAAAAACGTACTTGAATTTAGGGAATGAGAAAGAAAACCCTACTCAAAAAGCAGAAGGGGAGTCTTTGCATATGCTAAGACTGGGATTGAGTGTTTGTATCACACGTGGTAAGTTACACTACCCAATCCTTTCTTGCAGGCTTTTTTTCATTGTGGAAGTAAAATGTGAATGTCTGTCTTAATCTAGCCATGTATTCTTATTATAGCTTGTTAAAAAATTTCATGGGTTATCAAGATTATGAGATCCTGGACCCATACAAGTAAGTAACAAAAATACTTCGATTAAATTCCCCAAAAACCCCACATTTTTGCTGCTTTTCAGAGAAAAGTTTTAGCTATCTGCCATTTCCAGTGTGAATGCAGAAAGAATATGAGGTTAGTTTTTTTAAAAAATTTGCACGGCCTTGGGTGTTTAGCCCGTAGTCTCTGGCAAGGTGAGGCTGTGACTGTTAAAATCCTGCAGGGCCAGTGTTACTGCACCTGTTCCTCGTCAGTCAGAAGGCTGGAAACTTTACCTTGTCCCTTTATAGAAAATACTGAGCTGTGAGACTTGTATGTGATAAAAGAAACAGTTGGTATTTAATGAAAGGTGCATTGTTGGCAAGTTTGGGGAAAGATACCACCTCTTCTTTTAATCTTCTAGAGCTTGCTATTTAAGTTGAAAAAGACATGAGTTCTAGTTGGTGTCAGTGCTAAATGTGTGTCTCAAGTGAAATGTCTCAGTTGTTACTCCCTCAGCTTTTACAGCTAACTAGGATAAAATGTAAATCATACTTTATACACAATTTTCATCAGTGACAGCAGGGAATTTTCTGACCTTTACGGGATAATCAGCCTTAAAGTATTAGCTCATACAGCATCACCAAGTTCTGATTTTAAATAGAAACCTTTATTTACATTATTATTAACATCCAAACACAAAAAGCAGAAGGGCAGTTAACACCTTACAACCAATGCTTTTATAAATCAGAACCCATGATTTTTCTGTTTTGCAAAATAAAGTTACGGATATTTTAAGCAATACTTATATTGTAAACTAAACTTAGATGCAATTCTCAATACCGTATGCCTTCTCCTGAGAATTTTTTAAAATACTGCTCTCAGAATTACATGGTTTCACACTTGCTGTAGCATTCTGTCATCTGGTAGTCTGCACATAAATTCTGTAATAAAAGGTGTGCTAAAACTGGTGCAACGTTCAAGTAAGTTTTGTCTTGTGACAGAAACATGGTCTCAATTTCTCACTTTGGAAACAGTATTTTAGGCCAAGAAGAAAAGTACACAACATACAAGTTTAATAAATACATGGTTTCTGTGATCAAAAAAGTAACAGACATAGCAAAACAACACTTTTATGCAGCAGTGATCAGAGGTTGCTTTACTAGCTAATTCATCTCTTACTGCTAAATAAAGTTACAGGGGTTTTATTTTAAAAAAAAAAAAAAAAATCAGNAAAAAATCAGAAAAATCTACTGCTATAGGACCAAAGCAAAATTGATGGTGGTAACTAAATCTCAACAGATTTCAAAGTCAATGTATTATTTAGTGCTGCCATGAAAGAGGCTGTCAGCGCATTTCAAAGATGCCCCCTGCCCCTTCATCAGAGTTAAACTAAAAATCTTTTAATGCATTAAAAAAAGCTACAACATTTTAAACAGATGAGAAAAGGATGAGCCTTTATAATGTGACTCAGGTAGGTACCAGTTATACGGAGATGTATAAATAGAATTACTAATTTTTTAAAAAGTTGTACTGCAAGATGTATATAGCAGCGTAAGAGCTCACCTAATGAAAGCAACCAGTGTTTGTAGTTTCCATCAGTATAATGAACAACTACAAAATATATTGTTCTACTCTGATTTGATATAAAAAGCAAGGGATTGTTGCCTTTCACACTCAGTAAGTAGCACTTACTCAAAAAAATAGGTATGTTTCAAGAAACAAAAAGATAAAAGTTCCTTAGGCTTTTAGAAGTTTTGCATTATAAACACATTAATTGGACTGAAAATTTCAAATAAATGCTGTGATAATCTATATACTCAGTACTAGTGGAAGAGACAGGGTTGCATGAAGTAGATGGATTGACACTACATTCCCTTTGAAACACAGCGGGGTAGGCTCTAAGGCTGAATTTTTGACAATATTTCTATTGAAACTTACTTCTATTAAAATGGAAGATCACTGAATGGTCTGAACAATAAACCCCCCTCCTCCTAATAGTACCAAGAATAAGCAAAAAAGAACACGTATCAGGGTTTGTTGGGTTTTTTTTTTACTCACTTGGGAGAAATCAGTTTTCCATTACACAACGAACAACAGGGCAGAAGCACCACACATCTTAAACATTTCTGGGTCATCCCTTACGAAGGTTTAGAGGTTTAATTCCTTGCAACTGCAAAAAGTGCAAAGGGATCTTCTTTTCAAGCACCCAAAATGGAGGGGGTGGAAATCCCCATGCTATCAGCAAATAATATGTAACCAGACTTAAATACTGCTA
>WEIU01015929.1:41329-52729 GCA_013389925.1 Aegithalos caudatus
GGATATTCCATTTTTCAGAATGATTGGTATTTAGGTAGTTTGGATTAATATAAAAAGGGAAAAGAAAATCAGACAAATGAAGAAAAAAAATCCAAACATGTCAGTTCTAGTACCATAATTAGGTGAGTAGGGGAATTGCTGTGAAGGAACTTGAGCCATTGGAGGGCCTGTCAAAGCACTGTCCATGCTTCCTGAGGCAGTCACATTTGGTGGTGGACTGAAGTCCTGAGGTTGCTGTTGCATCATCATTGCCATCCTCTGTTGTCTAAAATGGTGACTTATTAGTTCCCTGTTACGCTGAGCCACCATTTGAGCATTAAGAAAACCTTGCTGCTATCCCCCCAAAGAGAAGAAAAATCATGTTAGAACCTGTTTTTACAAATAAAATCATGTGAGAGTCAATCAAACACATTCCTAAGACCCAGCAAGTCAAGGAAAACCCACAGTCAGTACAAAAAAATAATCACCAAAATATTAAGACAAAAGTTTTCATTAATTGTCATTAGTGCTAAACAAATGATGATAATGTACATGGAAAAACTTGGCATACTGAACTGACAGCATGACCTAATAAACAAATCCCCCGGCAATCTCAGGAATAAGGGAGGTTAAACGCCCCCTTTTTAAAAATTATGTGGAGGAACAAAACCAAAGAGGAAAGCCATGAAAGAAGGTTGAAATTCTAAAGAGATGGCTACTGTAATAAGTACTTACCTGGGATCCCACCTGTGTCTGCATAACTGGTCTCATCACTGAGTTAGTACCACTGACTGGATTTTCCATTTTTATTTCAAGCATTTGACGGGTCTGATTCATAAACTTGGAAAAAGACATTTTAGTACTATTAGCTTGAAAACAACAGTACCTGAACAAAGTAATGGCAACTCCTGCAAAAACATTTTCTTTACAGATCTCTCAAATGCATAAAGTATAATGGCTAATTTTTGCCTTATCTAATTTACCTGAAGAACCAGACTACTTGTCTAAACAGCTCAAACACACAAAAAGAAAAACCCTTCAAGCAGTGCAGCATTAACTGGCTTTGGTTTTTATTTCACTTGAAATTAGCCCTCTTTAGGAATAAAGAGCAGACTATCTATTTGTTTCAAACAATTAATGTCACAGAAAACCAAGAGAGAACACAGTATTTCCTAACATTGCTGTTCCATGTGTGGAGAGGAAAGGGTTAAAAAATGGCAGATTGGCAAGGAGAGAGAAAAAAAATTTGTTTTTAGAACTGTTTTCTCTCAAGGACCAACCCCTGCACCTGGGAGGTGTTAGAAAATACTCTGGCTGAGAAAATTCATGTATTTGTGTTTGCTCTGTCATGTTGTCTGTCTACAGAGAAGAAATGGACTTTTCTCACAAAAGATAGCAGGATGTTGTTAAAGACTTTTAAAAACCTTTCCCATGGACTTGGGCCTCTTTGGGGGAAGCGAAGTAAGAGGGTTTGGAGATGTGAAACTACAGCCTGGTGAAGGACTGTGCATGCCCCAGGCCCTTTTCATATGGAATGCAGGGCTCAAGCCTGGGTGCTTTTTGCCCCTGATAAAATGAGCTTAGCAGTGTACGCATCTCTGTTTTTTGGTATCCAAGATGATGGAATAAACCTACTCTTTGCACTTTCAGCTGTGTGTTGTTGTTGCTTTGGTGTTACCAGCGTGTATTCTGTTCACACACCATGCCACACTGCAGTAATTCAGTTTTCCTACTTTTATTTGTACTCTGTATTTACTACCAAACCTGCATTTTCACGTGGGGGATTTAACGCTGAAATCACGCACCAATATTTAAGCAGTGTTTTCAACCTAGTGTTAAGACCTATGCGGCCACATCTTTTCTCTCACCTTTTATCCAAAGAAAATACCTAAAATAACATCACTAAATGGAAAGCAAACCCATGTATCAATAAGCCCACATGATTAGTTAAAAAACACAGTGAGGAAGAAGTAAAAACTGATTCACAAAAAAAAATACAGCTGCGATTTAATGCTATCTCTGAAGTTCTGAGAAAATACTAAACATGGATAAAGAGATGATGCAGAGTTACATTCTACAAAAGCACTGTTTTAACTAGCAATTGTTTTGTGTGCTGCAGGATCCAATCCGTAGCTAGGGAGGCTGATGAAGGAGAAATACTTGTTCTAATAAATGTTCTTCCACTCTTACAGCCATCCAGCAATTCAGTGAGAAGCACTGTCAAAATAAAAGATCTGCTCTATCAATCATCTCTTGTAATGTCCACTGTTATATATGTGAAGCAACAGAATTCTGTGTGCAGGTGATTCCATTCTGAAACATGAAGGAAGTGTAAATGTAGGAGCAAAAAATTACCTGCTGTCCCTGGAGCCTCTGCTGGAGCTGCATACGGAGCTGCTTTGGTGTGTTGGTCCGAGGTCTCATCATGTTTGCTCGAGGATGCATACTTTGCAGAGGAAAATTGCTCAGTTGGTTCATCTGATTCATCATTGAATTAAATGACTGCTGTTGTCCCTGGATGTTACTGAATCCTCCTGGCATTGCTGCCCCTTGCCCTTGATAGGGTTGACCATATAACAAAGGCTTCTGGTCAATCGTAACTGAAGATTCCTGACCTTGAAATGAATCCTGTTTGGGTTCCAGAGCTTGTCCCTTCAACAGATACAGAAGTGCTTTCACTAGCAGTATATATAGAATTCCTAAAGAAACAAAAATCTAACACAGCATAATACACCAGCCAGCAATTTCTTGGGTAGAACATAGCACGGACAGCTACTGTTAGTTCTGTCTCCAAACTAATGAAATAGCAAAAGTGATTAATAATAATAATAATTCTTTTAAAAATCAATTTAGCTGCACACTGCATACACAGGCACACTGGTGTCACCACTCAAGCCCTTCTGTGCTTTTTGATGCTGTTTGTATAAATGATAGTGTCACGTAAGTCTTAGCAATTTCCAAATTACTCACAGAATTTCTTTTGCTAGCCATGCAAATTCAACCTGCAACCGAAGGACAGGGAAGCATCCACATCACTGCCAGTCAAATAATTCACAACCTAAATTCAGCTGACAGCAGGCTGACTAAGGAAACCCAACACAATTCTCAGTTTATAGAGTTATAATGAATTACACCCCAAACTCCACCTATATATACCAAGGCATTATACAATAAACTTCTGTAAGAATATGCCGCTTTATATGTCTTGTCATGCACAAGATATTTAATACATGCTGAGTTTCTCCACTGAAAATCACTAGTCAATGTAAACATTTCCCAAGGGCAATGTATGAAGATGAGGATGTGAGAAGATGAAGTAAATGAGGAGGCCCTCTTTGCTTTCTTTTCAAGTAACAAAATGATATTAGTCTTTGGAAAATGAATAGTGAAAATATCTGTTTACTTACTTGGTTTACAAGTTCAGGAATTCCTAATGCTCTGTCAATTTCTTCCAGACCTGTGACATCTGTGTTACTCAGCAGTGTGTGCAGCTGATCCAGAAGTGCTGTTTCATCATTCTGGCCTTCCACGTTTGGTGCCGAACAAAAGAGATCATCCAAACAGCTTCTAACTAACTGTCTATAAATTAAAAAAAAAAAACAACACTAAAATCATACAATCAGTAAGGTCGGAAAAGGCCTCCAAGATCATGGAAATCAACCTTTGAGTGAATACCACCTTGTCAACCACACTTAAAGAAAACACTAAGTGCAAAATCCACTTGTTTCTTGAACACGTTAGGAACAGTACCTCCCTGGGGAGCCCATTCCAGTGCTTGACCCCTCTTCCAGTGAAGAAATTCATTACAACCATTCCAAGGAAAAGTATGTTTTTTATATAATATATTGACCTGGCTATGAAAAAGTACTATAGTCACCCAGACGACTGAAGTAAGACTTAACAACTTAAGTCCCAAATTTATGTCCTGAAATGTCCAGTCACACATAAATTCTGTTTTCTCCTGGCTTCTGCCATGTGCCACAGAGATATGAGTTCAGAGTCTCCCACCTCTTTTTTCTGTGCCTCCCAACTCAAGGATTGATAGATTCTGTTAACAATGCCTTTTGTGGAGCTGGGTTAAAAAATATCCCGTGTCAGTTCACCGGCAGAAATGGAAACATTTCTGAAACGTTCCAGAAATGGAATTCAGGCTCCAATCTGTTAACCCCACTTTGTATGCTACACAATTTTATTCTACACACTTTCATTTCCAG
Source organism: Aegithalos caudatus (assembly GCA_013389925.1). Taxonomy (NCBI): domain Eukaryota; kingdom Metazoa; phylum Chordata; class Aves; order Passeriformes; family Aegithalidae; genus Aegithalos; species Aegithalos caudatus. The sequence goes on from WEIU01015929.1 coordinate 45,523, forward strand.
GTCTTGAATTCTTCTGATAGACAGGGAGCAGCTGTATTTAGAATTATTTTAAAACCTTCCCCAATTCTACCTGTTTTGTGAGCCCCGTGACGCTTGCTCCATGGACATCATATTGTCAGGCCACAACCCAGGTTGGTTAGATGGTCCAGGCTGTCCATATAGATTCCCCCTCATCTCAATGTTTATCTCATTTGGTCCTGCAAGTAAAACATTTGTGCATTTCTTAAAAACCGAAGGTCTCATCTTGCTCTCCTAGTGCTTGCATTAGGATGATCACACAAATTGTCAAGCAGCTTTGTGAGCTTTCCATTATCATGTTTTACAGTGTATACACACATAAACTTACAGTCAAGACAATTTCACATATATAAATATGGCAGACAGTGATCTAAACCTGCTACCCTGTTAGAGGAGAATTGCTATTTCTAATCCTTTAGCCTCTAAATAGGAGCATGGTAGACATAGCACTTTACATGAAAAAAAAACCAAAAAACAAAACCAAACCAAACAAACAAAAAAAAACAACCCAAAAAACCCAAACAAACAAACAAACAAAAAACCCACCAAAAAAAATCACCCAAAAACCCAAAAAAACAAACAAAAAACCAAACCAAAACCAAAACCAAAAAAAAAAAACACCAAAAAAAAACCCAAAAAAAACCCCAACCAAACCAAAAAAAAACCAACAAAAAAACCCCCAACAACAATAAAAATTCTGGAAATTCTGGACAATGACATCTGGGTACCAGCAAATATACACTGTCATAGTGACAGCAAAATCTGGCACGTTAAATTCCAATAGAGAGTGGAAATCAGAAGAAATACAAAGTACATAACGTTTTGCTCTTTGGGAGTACTTTCTTCCCTCTACCTATCCAGGAACATACAGCACTACATAGGAGATTTTATGCCCTCCCATTATTTCCCAGTATCTGTATGAATCACCTAGCATCAATGATTTCTAGGAAGCTAAGCTGGAAAATTCTCACTTAGTCAGGACTGCAGAAATTTCTTTGGTATTTAATCTTAAAGCCATTTGTTGCATTGAAATAGTAAGTCTGTTTAAGAGAAGTGGTGACAGCCCTGGTAGCTTTCCATGATAAGAAAGGAATGCTGTCTATTTAAGCTGGTTTGGAGCATACTGGTATTGGCATAGTAGACTGGAGAATTGCGGCTCTAGACCAAAACTTTGTTAGACATATAGAACAGAAAAAACCCACAGGCTTTAAGACTGTTCATATTTTAGACATACAATTTATTTTCTCTCATGCACACATGAATACTTTGAAGAAAAACAGTATTTACAATGTGGCTTTATATGAAACTTGGCTCCTCCATGTGTAAAGAATTTTGAAATATTTGACAGAAAGACTTTAAAAGACATTGATTACCAAGAAGTTAAAAGAAGGAAAAAAAAAAAAAGAAAAAAGGAAAAAAATCTATATCAAATAGGATGAATTAAATTAACCACAATGCTAGTATCTTCACATATGGCATCATAGATGCCATTTGGTTCCTGGAATTTAGCAGAGAAGTATTGCACTAAAGAAATACACAGAAATTATACCCCCACCCAGTCTCAGGACCCAGAACAAATTATCTGTGTATGAGACACACAGCACCAGAAGAAAATAAGAACATCACCAAAAAATCATAAAAAATCATAGGGAACAATAAGAGATTCTACCTCAAAAAGCCTTTCAATGAAAATCTGGCATTTTACCAAAAGTGCAAAGACTCTTAGGATGAATGCTTACCAAGAAACCAGTGAGATAGCACTATGTAGGACAATAAGAAGTTAAGAACTTACTCATGTGAATCATTTGCTGTTGCGGCATTGGCCGAGCACCAGGTATGCTGTTAGAGCGAACAGGCAGCCCAGACACAGAGCTACCCTCTGGGGGCCTTGGAAGGGTTGTACTAAATTCAGGTCCTGGTCTCAATATTGAAGCAGAACTTGCAGATTCCAATCTGTTCACTTTGGAGTTTGGCAAACCCCAGTCTCCTAACTGGGGCTGATTCATCGCCACACTTCTGTTGGGAGTGGTTGCTATAACAAAGAGCAGAAAACACAAAAAATTATTATCTGGAGTGCATTATGTATTTTGGTTTTAGAATTACTTTGCTATTTCACCAAGTGCACCTGCTAATGTCAGAGCAATTGACTGAAGTTCTACAAAAGCATCTAGAGCTCATCGTGCCACGTTCTAAACCATACAAAAATTATATGAATCTAAATATACATAAAATTCATAATGACTGGCTGCCACTGTGAACTGTTCTTGCTTCTTCTATATATCAAAAGCACATGTTAAACTAAAAACCAAAAATAGTAAAAAATAATCTAACTACTTGAAGTAATGGTAATGATGCAGACAGTTAACAGTTGCGTTCTGTTATAAATTTAGTAAGGTAATAAATAAATCAGAAATATTAATGATGGCAAAATAAAAATCTTTAATGTTAAAGTTTCTTCCAACTGAAATTTGTATTTTAATCTTGCAACTTTTTTTACATAAAAGCTATTTCCTTCACAATGAGAGAGCTGTTTGTATACAACCAACAGACCCAGATGTGCTCCAAAGTTTTCTTGGTTTTCGATCATTCTTGGACTTCCACCCTTCAAGTTTTGCTTTTGTAACATGGAGAACGCACTGGCATTCCTCACTGAAGCACCTGAGCCAATAGGACTCTCTAAAGACAAGGCTCTGTTAAAAGGTGGGCAAGTAGTCTGCACAGACTGGGGACTCCTCACACCTGTTAAAGAATGAAGAAAAGGTGCATGCAACTGTACATTTTAAATAAAATATGTTATTAATGGCTTAAATTAGTCTCATCTCATTATGAGCTCGTATACCTGACCTCAAGCACACTAGGAACAGTTATGTTGCTAATGTTTTCACAACAAAAATTCCCATTTCGAACACAGTTAGGACCGTTTGCAGAAAAAGTCAAAAGGCAGTTCCCTACACAAAAAATAGGTGCATTTTAATTTAAGTTCTGTAATGAACTTACTATTACAGACTTCTTGATGTCTGTAAGTGGACCGCCTGGACTTTGCTTAACTTCCATATGGAGCTAGAAACAAATAGTTCTGTTTGGAACAGTTGGAATCCAGACACGGTGTGTTCCTGAGCAGCGTCCTCTATGGACAATTAACCCACAAATCACTGTGCTTCACAGCCAACAGTGTCAGTGGCTTTACATGTTCTTGTACCTGGTTTTCTATTTTTCATTATCCGCATTTCGCTTCCTTCAGTTATCTCAGCAATCCATTGCCCTATATAATCAAGGCATGACCAGTGTCATGAAAGAAAGTGACAATTACCATGATGCTGGTCTGTTAGCTAGGTTATCCTCCCCTCCTACTAAGGAAGGGCATTCCTTTTGATGTCAAGGAGGAGTAACAATTAGAATTTACTGGCCACAAGATGTTTCACATTAAAACCTAGTCACCAATCCCATATTATATCCCTAGTCATCAGTAAGGGATAAAAATTCTCCATTTTAATTTACAACTCACAAAACATCTTTCCTGATGACTTGTCTCTGAGAAATCTACATTACACAAAGCCAGAATAAACCATAAAATAAGGAACTGAATGTTATTCATTGTGCCTATAGCAGGCGAGTGCTGTCAAGACATTTAATAGTGAATATAATAGCCTATGAAATCGTAATTAGACATTTTGCATTACGTTTGTCCTTGAGATATAAGAGATGAAGAAAATATTCTCTAAGGGTTTGAGGATGCATTATGGTTATATCAGGTATGAAGAAAACCCTTACTTTAAAACCCAAGTGGTAGATTTAATTCCTTACCCAACAGGGCATTTCCTTGAAATGATGCTTGCTTTGTTCCAGGATTATTTCCATTTGCACACACGGCGTTATTGTAAAACTCTGAACTAGTAAGATCACCTAGAATGGCATCCAAATTATCCAAGTCTCTGTTCATCTGAAAATGATGCAGTAAAATACCAAGGTTATTTACTCTCATATGGCTATACTTCAACTTTTACATAGCTCCTCACTAATCTTAAAATATGTGACTGGGAGACAAATGTTTTAATTCACTGACACTATCTTGAACTATCTTTTAACTTCCAAAGATCTTCAGATATCATTTAGATACTTTTTTTTTTACAGTATTTTTTGGGGGTAACTTTGAAAATTAGCAGAAAACATGCATAACTAAAATGAAAAGCACTTCTGAATATTAACATTTCGATCATCACAAGTTACAAAGATAAAAACATTAATGATAGTGAACAACATTGAGAACATGTGCCATTCAGTGACAAATAATGTATCCATCGTACACAAAAAGCTACTAGTGACACTGCAAGACATGAAAATTATGCACCCTTTTTTTCCTTTTTTTCCAACAGAGTTGGAGCCCTGTCTGTAAAAATTTGTCTTTAAATCAGATAGAGTTTCAATAGAAAAATAATTCACATATAGGGGATCCATATCTTCACAAAAGCTTCTCTGAATAACTTAATTACATCTCAGGAGCAAGTAGTGAAACCACACGTTGTGTACTATTACAGAGTTGTTAGTGACTTTTCCATAAGTGGTATTCAAGCAATGTTATAAGGTGTTTCATTGATAGTCGGCTGATAGCTAATATAAAAAATTGTGTTGTTTTTCATTTTGTTTTGTTTTTTTAACCCAGTTATTACTGATTTGGGAAATTCAAGGTCTAAAAAAATCGATATCTTCAGTAAACTCTGCCATACTGACCAGTACTGTTTACTTTGAAGTTCTAAATTTTAGGACTTATTTAAATACAAAATTATTATATACAGATTGTAATTTTAAGAACATCTGTTCCTAACAAGTGCACTGCTAGTTTCAGAATAGTTGTTCCATAGTGCTGATTTTCTGTATCATGACATTTCTTGCAATTCCAGCTCTAGGAATTTATTTGTATTTATTTATACAAATTATACATACATTTAAAATTTTAGTATGCATTTATTTGAATGCTGAATATATGTATATATATTTATATGGAAGAACACATTCCCTCATTTAAGGAAAGAGAGTGCTAAAACGAATGAACTAAAGCAAATCATGGCTATTTCAAGTATTTCACATTTTTGTGTACTGTTTATATTTTCAAAACTAAATCATGTGTTACCTTTTGCTCTTGTATTGCCAACTAATTACAGAGGCAGTTATAGCCCCATTTTCTACAAAGCCATAAACCCAGACATGTGCTAAGATCTAATTTTAAGAAATAATTTTTAAGTATTACCTTAATTGTACCATAACTTTAAAACATTAGTCCAGGACTTCAGGACATCAGATTTGGTTATATACATATCCTGCAGTTCTTTTTGTTTGTGCTTTTTCATTCACAATTAAACCTGAGTTTATTGTTTCACATCATTTGCACTGAACTTTCTTAGAAATGTTTACACATGCATATTGTAGCGTGTTCTATATTTAGTCATTCACTGTAACCATAAAATATCGCTTGGCTCACTGCCATCATTTTACATTATACCGTACCTCCTCTGCCGGCTCCATTTTAATTTTCATCTCTTTTTCTTGACTTGAAGTAGGAATTGTAGAACTTATGCATTGTCCCATCTTATTATCCACACCTTCTACTTTAGGCTTCAACTCTTTGGAAAGCGGGTCCTTAATACCATCCTTATCTAGTAGGTATCTTAGTAAAGCATTGTTTTCTTTCTTCTTTGGGCTCAGTTGTTCGTGTTTGACAGTGCCTTCTCCACAGGAGGCTGTGTCACTAGCATCATGATATGTGTCTTTACCAGTAGCTTCAGCTGTGATCTTGGCCACCTCTGCTGGAGAATTACCATTCTGCAACAGTTTATGTAAAATCCTGTGCTTCTCTTGCAGGAGTGACCCATGCATGTTTGAGGAGGAAGATACCCCTCCAGATGTTGATGAGGAAACTCCTGAAGGACTTGTAATGCTGGCAGAAGATTCTTTACAATTTGAGTCTAAAGGTGAGTTTGATGCTGTAGAATGTCCTCTTTCATCTGAGGAGCATGTGAGTAGCTGAAGGAGTTTTTTATGCCCTTTGCTCTCCGATGGTCCCCTCTGACTTTCAGATGCCTCCAGATTTCCCTCTTTACTATCTCTTTCACTAAAGAGATCCCTGCCATTTGATTGGCAGATGGAACTTTCCACTTGGTTTTGTTCACAATACAAACCAGAAGGACTTTTGGAGTCCTGGGTACTTGTTTTACTTTGCTGAGTTATGCTAATGTTTGGGGAATTATCCAGTTTTGGACCTGGTGAAGAAAGTGTCGATAAAAGGGAATTTCCAACACCCTCACTAATGGCTTGCAGAGCACTAAGAGAACTGCTAGAGAAAGTGCTGTTGCTAGTGTTGCTGGCAGATCCCATTGGCGAGTGCATACCTGTATCATGTGACAAGAGATCAAACTTATTAATTAAAGTACTGCCTGTGTCTAGTCTTCCTTTGGATGATGTATAACTGCCACACTGAGTTATAAAGTTTAAAATACATTTTTACCATGAAGTCAAGTATACTACATTCAAGTAGCACATATAGGGTCATATAGAATGGTTAAAATAGATGAAAGATGGAGTTCAGATAAAAATGAGGAAAGACAGCTTGAACAAAAAAAGAGCTTATAGCAAAAATAAAATACCTGTAACTGGAGAATACTGGTGCGAACTCATTTTCGGACTCCCTCGATTCCTAGAAGATACCATTAGATTTTGTTGGTTGGAAGTTAAGCCGGGACTAGCATGTGATGGGCTACTTATATTTAACCCAAAACTGTTACTCTGATAAGCAGAAGACTGCATTCCAGATCCAGAGTTCACTGGTCCCATATTCCCAGGGCCTCCGTATCGAGTGCTGGTGAGCTGATCCACTGCATTGGGATCTCCCATACCATAGTTCCTGTTCTGCATTGAAATGGCTTGACCAGATGACATATTCATGAGTCCATTAACAGAATTTGTGTTTCCAGTCACAGGCGTTCTGATGTTTTGCCCAACGGAATTAGGATTTGGCCGATATCCATTTTGTTCTCTGTGAATTCAACATCATCCCCAGAAACCCAAAGAAAACAAATTAAAACCTTATTTGGAATTGTGTGCTACAAATACAATATTAAATAATCGCCCAAATATTTTTTCCTAAAAAGAGCAGTGAGAATTCATGCTTCCACAAAAGCAGAACTAAGCCATGACA
>WEIU01015929.1:67044-82700 GCA_013389925.1 Aegithalos caudatus
TATATATATATATATAATGTGCCAGATACGGTAAACATAGGGGTTACTTTTTAAAAGAAGACATAAAAAGGGCTGCATTTGCAATCTTCCTTAAAAATTTCAGAGATGTGCCTTTTTTCAAAGGAACCCAAATACAATACACTTTAAATTACACTGCATAAGACCAACATATTTTTAAATCTCTGAGGGAGGGGAAAATGCAGCAGATAAAAAAATGCCACTGAACATTTACTACAGCTTTTTGAATCTGAAAGTGCAACGTGACAAACTACTGAAACAGACACTCACATGAGATGAAAGATACTGAGTAAATAAAGATGTTTTCATGTACTGTAACTAGTTTATACTAAAAAGTCTTTTGTTACCTTTTAAGATGAAAGCACATATATTATGAAGCAAACAGGCAATTGTATTAGTTGTACTGATACACCACTGTGCTAATCCAGCACTTCCCCCATCAGTACAGTAACTAATAAAATACCATTCCAAAACACAGGCATTTGATCATTCTCTACTCTTTCTCCCTCCCACATTCCTCCCACAGACAAAAAGGTGATTTACTAGGTAATAAATGACTCCGAGACGTCACTGAATCAGGACTTTCAGTTAAAAAAAAAAAAAAAAAGGCAAAAGAAAAAGCTGCCATCTACAATGTCAGCGAAGCACACCTTGTAGCAACACATTAAATATTCTTAATTTCGTACACATTCATTTTGTATTATATATTCCATCTTAGGGAGACTGATTTTTCAGACCTTGTCAGGTGTCATCTAACAGTTCCCCTGCAGTGTTTATGTTTAGTGAACACCATGCACTCCTGGGCTATTTTTCAGAAATGACAATCAAGTTGAGCCATTTTCACTTTGCAGGTATCAACATGACAGGACACTTTTAGTTAAGAGATGGTCAGAGGTGGAAGATGCTTGGAGTTCATTTCCCGTTCCTCTGATAAATAATGTGTGCGATCTATGTTTGGAATGTCACTGCTTGTTAATTTGTTTCCTACGCATCCCGGTTTGTCAGTAAGAGCAACAGATAAAGGACCACGCTAACAGCAAACAAAACGTATGACAGAGAAAAGTGGGGCCCAAGTGAATACACCGTTATAAAAAGGACTATTTTTTTATCCTTATGCTTTGAGCACACACTGCCAGACGCTTGTAAGATTTTGTCACTTGCCAGCTTCCAAACAAAGCACCACGTGAAGTCGGTCATGCATCAGATCACAGCTCCAAAGACACGTGAGCCACACTCTAACCCCAGAACACCTGCTATGCTCAGAACCCTGTGAACAGGTAGTAGCTTATCTGGCTAGATGAGTTTGTTCAGGACACAGCTTTTGTAAGGAAAAGGCAATTGGGCATGATGCAGCCATGCCACTTATTTGCATGATCCTGGCAGTGAGAATTGGTATGCTCAAACACAGCAGGCCAAGAAAATATTGACGGGGGGGCGGGGGGGGTCTTCAATCTTGACTACTTTCCAAGCCATTCCGCTGGAAGAGGTAATTTGGACTTTCATTATAATTGATGGCTTCAGTTGAGTGGTTGTAGAATATATTTAGAGTATTTTTAACACAGGTAAGTCCTTAAAGACTGGTATCCAAAAAGAGGTGATAAACAGTTATTTTAAAAACTAAACACTGAAAGGTGCTTCCAAAAAATATAGCACTCCACACTACCAGACCTCTAGTACTGGACAGAAGCACTGGTCATCCTCTGAAAAAAAGTGCCAGAAACTGCGTGGCATGCAGTCATGAATGTGCAGCCAGCTGAAATACACAATACTTTCAAGGGCACTTGTGTTTGAAGGAACAGAATTCAGCACAACAATAATGAGAAGCACCTTAAATAATTCAGCTAAATGTTTAATTTAATCTCAGCATCCTATAAAACAACTAGAAAATTATGCTGCATCGACAGATTTTTTTACATTTTGAGTGCTCAGAAATAAAGTAGCCAAACATAAAAGAATGTTGATACAAGACGTGTAGTGCAAAATAAAGAACAGTTTCCTGTTTCTGTAAGTGCAGGCTTTTTCTATGAATCAATAACCTGTCTCAAGACCATGAAAAACAGAAATGTTTGCTTAGAGCAAAATAATCTTTAATGAATGGAAGATCACTGCTAGTACTTGCTCATCTAAACCATTTGCGTATCTGTGCAACTAATACGGTCCCTGAGCAAATACAAATTGTCTACCGTGACACCTCAAAGTGCAGAATCGAGAGATGAAAGACACATGGTGTTCCCCGCACTTCAAGGAAATCTGCATCTATGCTAAGACCTAAAATCTAAATTCACTCTTCTGACAGACAGGAAATATGGTATTGAGGGCAGCTGATCTCAAAATAGAGCATAAATGCCTATGTTAATATTGAAATTAAAATAGAAAAGATGAGAAGTCTTTACTTAAAATTACCCTAATACTCCTAGTCGTTTTAACAGCACAGGTGCTGCCTTTAATCTTCAGGATAGCATAAATATAGCTTTAAAACTCAAGGAGTGTATGTAAAACCGCACACTCCTTTGGTGATATTTTTAAGTCGACCACCTTCTGCCATACTTTGCTGTAGATTTCCAGTATATACAAATATTGGCGCTTAAATTTTCCGTTCACTCAAGTAGAATAATTTAAAAATTATTTGTGACCTAAACTTGGTTTCATATAGCCTATACCAATTTGCCTGAGAAAGGAGTCAAAGGAGGAACGGTCATTAGAATTTCACGTGAGAAAAGAACCCAGGAGAGTCTACACATCTGTGACATCTCAATATGAATAGAGACAATAGGAGCCTTATCCAGCTATACAGGAGGGTGTGGGGGAGGAAAGCTTGCAAGCCTTTTTTGTTTGTAACGCACGAAAGATGTGAATAATTTTCTAAAACGCAGTTAGGAAGCCTCATGAGGCATAACTAAATTAGTCTGTTTCTTGCTACATCTCTCTGCTGAATTCAATTTTTAGATTAATCAGACAGCAGTCATGAAACAAACTCAAACACAGAAACAGGGAAAGAAAACATGAGTGAAGACTTTCCTTCATTAAACAGACATATACACTGCATGAGACATATATTCTAAAATTTCTATAACATTACAACGTTGTATTTATTTCTTCATTATATTGCATCATTTGTAGATCCAGTTCAAACAGTTTCAACAGGGAAAGATAAAGGAAAAGAAAGGCAGAAAGTTAGTCACTGCTTGTGCACACAAATCAAAGAAATTGTGAAAGATAGTATAAATGTCCTATGAGGTTAGTTGTGTTTAACAAAACAACATGCATTTTAGAAGCAGTGTGGACTATTAATCTACACATCTGTAGACATAGGTGAGGACATCACCACATATGCCCAGCCCTCAAGACAGAAAAGTGATTACAGTGGCCCTCTTACGAGTTATCGACTGTATTGTAAGAACAAGAGAAAGAGAGAGAGAGGGAAGAAGGCAGGGAGGGAGGGAGGGAGGGAGAAGGAGAGGGAAATGATGCTGCCTCTCAAGTGAATTCTGGATAATGCTGTTACACCTATGTAGTTTTTAGAGCAGAGAGCAAAATCATAGACAGCCCCCCCCTGCCAAAGAAAAACCCCAAACAAAAACAAACAAAAACCCCCCAAAACAAAACAAACAAAAAAACCCACCCAAACCTTCATGGCTCTATGAGAAAGCTAAAGGGGATGCTACAGGGAAAAGGCTAGCATTTAAAATGCGGAAAGCTTGTTTACATGGGAAGAACTGAAAATGAATTGAAAGAGGAAGTACAGGACTGAAACTTGCACTGAACTATAGCTGATTATAAAAAGAAATTTAAGTAGCACATCAGAAGCAGGAAGTCAGCTAGGGAGATGGTGGACAAAGGCATAAACTGGGCGCTCACAGAATAAAGCCGTACCTCTGAAAGTTTCTTCATGTTGGTCTTCACCTTTGTCAATCCAAAGCAACACAAAACGCATTGAATCCATTCAGCCTATTAGGAGTGTTTGCAATTAACTAAGGTTTAAAACCCTGAACTAAGGTTTAAAACCCTGCTGGCTCCTAAGAGGAGCAAAGAAATCCCATCTTAAACCTTGAATTTTTAACAAACTGGTCCAGCAAACTCTGAATTCCAGACTGGCTTCAGACACTAATTCATCTTTTGTCTTTGGCAATTTGGATATTAGTTTAAAAAGAAAGAAAACTATTTCCTAAGATAAATAAAGAAAAAAATAAAATTATTTCTTATGTCATCTGAAGTGTCTTCCATGTTGAAAGGTTTAGTATGAATGCCCAACATTTGCAATCAGCTCAGCACAACACCGAGTTACTGAAGCAACAGGAAACTGTAAGTCTAAAAACAGACAGGCAAGCTATGTAGAGTGACAGAAAATCTGAAAAACATGAAAATAGTAATTTCTTCTGGACGTGTTTCTCTTCAAGGGGGATTATTAGACAAGAATAAGTACATGCAGAGTTTTTAACATTCCAAAACAATCCCATAATTCTCTATGACATCTAAAGCAAGGAGGACAAGTTTGTTTATTATTCAGCCAATGAACACGAACTGTTTAACCACGAAACCAAAATGGCTCCCAGAAAAATTGGTCACCACTGGAAAGAAAATGTATCCTCTCTTTGACGTGTGTTTCCATTACACTAAAGAGAAGCTTTAGCATTTATTCTATGAAGGAACTGCATTTTTGCTATATTTAATTTTATGATTTCTAGAAAGGGTATGCTTCTGAGATGTATCATACATTTAGTATGATCCCACGTACTGAAAGTCCAGTCTGAAGTCCACTAGAACATTGAATAGGTAAAAAGAATGTTTTTATCTTTAAGCATTACTCTCACTTTTTTACATTATAGTTCCAGTTTATAAAATGCTTATAGTTGTGACTAAATTTGATAAAAGAAAATTATGGGTGTATTCTCATCTTAGTAAGAGTTAACATCTCTAGAACAAAATGTTCAAAGCCACAAGACATACTGAACGTGTGTGTACATGTTAAGCTCTGAAAGCTGCTTAAAAATGCAAGATTGAGTAAAGTTCATTTGTATACACGCAGAGCTTTGAAAGCTGACTAAAAATGTAAGACTGAGTAAAGTTCACCTTAGCCTTGATAAATATCAGCTGTCAGGCATTGCCAACCAATAACCACTATGTTTTCCACAACCTAGAACCCGGTAAAACGCAAATTTTGCTTTAACGGCTGAATAGAATGTGTAATAAAAGGCAATATCTACCCAAGGTCAAAAGTTTACTGTTTCCAAATTTTAACCTCCAAAGTAGGATATTGTTACACGAGCATCATGACACTGAAATTAATGCAAGCATTTCTAAAAATCTCTTGTCAAGTCACACATTATGCTCTAATATACACTTTCTACCGGAATGGACATAGTCAACTTCATACCAAGTCAAATGCAACCCAAGAGAAAAAAAAAAATGTTGTTCTTATATCCACTTTCAATTGTGTATTTTTCCAGTCCAATTTTACTTGAACATTTTCTGCTGTAGTAATCACTTCTTATAAAATTCTTCACAGTATCCCTGAAACCTTTCTTTCCAGCCACATTCATTACAGGAAATGGTTACACTAGTGATTTTTCATTCTGCAGTTGGGTATCAATAATGGTCTTCAAAAACACTCCCCCCGCCCCCAGCAGTGGAGTCCTTTGAAGTTATAGGATTTAAAAGACCCTCGAAATTTGTGCTCCTGTGACACAGGAACACCACGATGAGACGCAACAGAGATGACAGAGCCAGACAGAGAGGAGGAAAACAGGAGTTTACTTTTCTGATTTCGCCTTATATACATTTCACAGAAATGGACCACATTGGAAGATAGAGGTTCAACCTCTTCAATTCCACTGGTCTGAAAAGGTGTCTATCAATTGTCCCTCCTAACTGGAGGAATGTAAACAATAGTATTGTTTATAGAAAATGTGTGAGAATCTGACTCCTAAGTACGTAAACAATCAGCAGGCTAAAAGAACAGAAAAGAACAGGGCGACACTCCTGTAGCTTCAGCATCAGTGTTACCTTTTTTGCCGGTTTCCCACCCTGCTGTGTGCATGTGCAGTAACGAGTTTAGAGTTCATGGATTCTTTTACCACTAGAAGGCATGTACGCACAATGTTATCGCAATGCAACCGTGCAATTGTTCAAGCGAAGTCTAAGACATGATAAATTATGCTTCAGAAATAGAGTTTAGAAGTGATTCCTAATTTCTGACAGTTGTTACTCAGTCTCCTTTAGAAGAGCATTTATTCTATTTTACTGTGATAGGCAACATGATGTGCAGCTTCACTGCAGCTCCACCGTGAAGGCAGGTGAACTGCCATGAAACAGACCATGAGAAGCAGACAGGATGTACACAGGCAGAGGGAGGACAGAAGGAAGAATCAGAGGAAGTGGGGGAAAATATGTAACAGCTGCTGCTTAGGAACACTAGTTGGAACAAACAGGGAGGCCACAAATGATCACTGAAAGTGCATGTTTCTTTTACAGTTGCAAGGAGAATTGCACACACGAGGAGGGTGCAGAGGATCTGCTATTAATCATTTAATATTCATTGTTCCCGCGATGTTGCTGGCAATGCTTCTGGAGACTCCCTCAATTCCCAGAAAAAGCTGCATCAAGAACAGCAGCACTACAAGAACGGCCCACAATGAACTGCCACGATCCTGTCCTACTGTATTAACGCTGCTGTGAAGTAAACACTTCTTAACCACCAAACTGCTTACAGAATTTTTTGAATTTTTAAAGAGTCCAAATCACAGGAGCTGTGGGTCTCTCCCCAGCCTAATTTCTAATTAGGAAAATGAACACGCCATATAAATCAGAGAAACTATTTGCAAGAACAAGACAAGGAGAGATGTGAAAACAACAGAGTGAAGTAGTCAGGCATCGGGTGTCGTAGTTCAGGAAGAGTTTTGAATGTTCTCTCTAGGAAAGGTGCTGAGCGACTCCTTGATAAAGCGGCGCTTAACATTCAGTTAATTTAATGTTCCATCAAGAACAGGCCCATACCTGAGCCTACCAGCTAGTAAGGTAGGAAATGGAAGCTGATGCAATAATCAAATCAGCGACTCTTTTGTCAGTGAAAAGACACACATTTAAGGGGAAAGAAACGTGAAAAAACAAATGTCGCGTTCATGCTTCATTGAAAATGTAATTCTGGTATAATTTGTCTGGTTTGGCAAAGCTATACAGAGAAGGTGATTTTTTCTCGGCCACAGATATTTCGGGTTTGTGATAAAATCTGCATAGTATGAAAATGACACACACGCTAATTAAGTCCAGACTTTGCTGGAGCCACACACCCGAAATAAAAATTCCTAACATTGGCTACTCTGGGGCTCCAACACTTCACAACTTGGCAGTGAAGTTCAGCGGACACTACTTGTCTCTCAGACTGACGTGTTGGGGGGTTTGTTTAAGGAAAATGTGGAATAGAAAAGTAGTTAGTTAGGTAAACACGTATTTAATTCACAGGCTGAATGAGCTTAGTAATACCGAGACATCTTTCCGGCGTATTTCAGTAAGGAGACACCACTTCCATCTTTTAGAAAACAACACGCTTATTAGGCACCGAACCAGCGCACCAGGTGACTCATCCTTCACCACATTCTAATTAGCCCTGATCGTCAGTATCAATTTGCAGGTTGCTTTTAGTTGCCCTTTTTTTTCCTTCAACCCTACGGAAACATCTTGGAAACGGAAAAAAATAGACTCCTACTTGTTTAGCGATGGGACTTTTGAAGATAGCCTTAACGGCTAGTACCAAGCATTGACGTTAGCGGCACATAAGCGAACTACTCGCTTGTTCTCGTCCTCCCCCTCTCTCGGGGAGGCTGCATGCTGCACAGCACGATCACAGAGAAAAAAATACGGGAAAAGGGGGAGGCGGGTGCGGGGAGAGAAGGCCTCTGCTCTTGGCAAGGGGAAGGCGTTCCATAAGAACTGCTACAGGGTCAAAAGTTTACCGTGGTTTCAATTTCACCTTTTTGCAACCAATGAGCGTGCGGCGGCTCAGGCAGAACCGCGGGCGGCAGCGGCCCTTAACTCCTTGCGGCCTGGCCCGGCCCCGCCAGGGAGCGGGCAGTAAGGGAGAAGGGACTCTCCTCCCCTTCCCCTCCCCTCGAACGAGCAGCAGAACGCCCAGCAGCCTCCTCCGGACTCGGCACTGCTTTCAGCGTGGAAATAAAAGGAAAGAGGAGTCGTCGGAAGTAGTATGGCAGCGAGTCAGAAGTTAAGACCTGCAGAAGTAGGGCCCCTTTCCCCCGCCTCAGCGGAAAACCGTGGCAGTAAGCAAAGGGCTAGAACTGATACCAGGCATTATCAAAGCATCACTTAACTCTGCAGGTGTTACAGCTATGAACTGCCTGTTTGTGCTGGCAAACACGAACAACCTTGAGAAAGGGGAGGGAGAGGCACCGACGCAAAACTGTCAGAAAAGATTCTGAATGCGAGGTCCAGAGTTGCAGTAATTTACTTTGCTTCACGTCAAACGAGGAATCCGCGGTGCTGTGGCATAAGGCTAGGCAGCCCAAGAAGTACTGCTGCCCAGACTTCACAGTACCAGTAATAATAGCCCACTTCTAAGATGTTGACTACAAAACATCATCTGCTCCATGAAGGATGGACATTGAAGTCATGGCTCTCGGCTACAAAATTCCCCAGGTGTGCAGTCTCGCAAAGGAAAGCAAACAAAAAAACCCAACCAACCAAACCAAAACAAAATGGCAAGCAAAGCAAGCAAAACCAAACAACTTTACAAAAAAAGTAAAAAATGCTCTGGATGTGAAAATTGTAATAGATTGTCTTGTCTCAGCACTGAAAAAGATCAGTTCATCACTCATGTTATTACAGAACTAGAGCACAAACATAGAACAAACTTCTTGTCGCACTGTATCCTTGCTAACAATGCAGTTTTCACCTCAGGAACTACAGATCAAGGTGAATCAGTCCATGGTGGGGTACCCCAAAATCTGTGTGTTGCCACCGGGTTTTTCTCTGGGAGATTGGTGAAAATCTTGATGACGGCAAATCCAAACGACATTGTATGATTGTGTTTTGGCATCCATTTGAACTTGAAAAAAGTCAATGTCCAACTGCACTTAAGCAAGGAGAACAACATTTATCACTCCTCAATTGGTCTTGCAAAGAAAGAGGACTAAAGCGCTTGTGAAAATGTGGATAGAGTTCTCAGTTCAGTGCAGCAATGGACACTACAATACAAGACAGCATGAAGGGAAGTATGTAAATCATGTAGTTCAGGCAAATTCTTTAGCATCGTAACCTAAGGGTATGATTCAACACAGCAGAAAAGGGTAGACTGACTGAGCCAGCGCACCTGAACTCTATTTCAGGGCGCCTGCTAAACTGCAGAGCATAGAGGTTGAACTTATGACGACAGATTATTGCGTAGGAGACGCTTCCTTTCTTGAGACCAAAATGTCACTGAATAGAACATCCAGACAGGTTTTCGGTTTTGCTACTCTGCAGCAACGGGTATAGAAGCTGACATATCAATCTATTTGAATATCGAAGGCTAAATTGCTTACCTCAGAAACTACGACCAAACCTCAAACAAACAATACCCAACAGTGACTTGCGTTATATCTGCACTGAGCCCGGAACAGATATAGCTAAGAAATCCTATTTCATCATCAGTCTTTCAAAATAACGAGAATATTTTGCTCAGAACAATTATCGTTTACTTCAGGAAGAAGAATATTCTAGTACCCATGATAAAGACAATTAAAAACCAAAGGCATATATGTACACACAAGGATACTAGCACTCTATCCCACGTCTTAGGAGGAGCATCCTTTAATGGTCCAAGAAAGCCTAATAGCGTTAGATACCGCTACACGTACCAAGGCCAGGTCATACCGTGCATTTCCTCAAGTTTAAGAGAGGTGGGCGACAGCAAAGTCGTAACGTAGAACATTAAAAAAAACAACTTTATCTTTCTAAGGGAATTGAAATTATTTTCTGCCTTTTTTACTCCCTAAATATCAATAGTTTATGAGAATCGACACAGAGAAAACAAAGTAGTTGTGACAGAAAACTTACCTAGCGCAGTATTCGGTACGGCAGAAGCCAGCAGGAATGCCTAAAAATAGAAAAAGCATATGAACGTGTTTTAGCATACTCTCGAACTTTACAATCTACTGCTCAGGAATTTCCTTGTTCAAAAGGAACAAGTATCCTAGCTGCTGGATATTCTGTGGCAGTCAGTTCTGTAGCTAAGCTCTACGCTACCTGAAAGTATAAATTTTTTTTTATTTTTAACCTTGGTATCTGATAATAAGGAAAGTGAAATGGGGGAAGAAGACAACACTTTCTTCCTGTTGATTTTTCATTACACTTGTGGTTTGTATAGATCTGCCTCGTACTGTAAGGCCAACGTTTTGGCCTTAAAAAAAAAAAAAAAAAAATAGAAATGCTGGAAATTCTGTGTGTCTCATTGAAAATACAGAGACACTAGTCTATTATAGTCTTTGATACTGCACATACCAGAACTACTTATATTTGAGAGGAAGGCATAGCATGACTATAATAATGTAGTATTTTCAATTTTCTAATTTTTTTCTTCACTGACAACACCCAACTTTTGGAATACTACTTAGCACTGATCTGTCATTTTGAAAGAAGAATTACTTCAGATTTTTCGTTTTCCTGAGTGGAAGAAAATTGAACAAAGATCTATTGGCTATAGCACACCCTCTTCTTCCCTAGGTAAAACACTTAATAAAGACCAAAGCATCACTGGAGTAAGAACAAGTCTCCTAAACTGAGTGGTAGGAATATATCCAGTCAGTCACCCTGAAAAGAAAGTTCTCTTAAGTCACTGTGGGTTCTTCTTCAGTGACCACTCTGACTGGAATTACCACCCATACTTACGAAATCTACATTTGTAGAGGACTAGAATGAAATGTCCATGTAGAGGACTAGAATGAAAGGGGTAACCAAACCACACTAGAACCTACTACCGGAACAAGAAGTATTTGAGTTTTTTTCTCTAAGTTGACCAAATCTTCAGGCATTAAGCTTTTGCTCAGTGCAGAATTGTTTTAATTGCAGAATTGCAATAAGAAGAATAAAGATAAATGTAAAACTAAGCTCAAAGAAGACTGGCAGTTCTGTAAGGCTGCAGCATCCAGCACTACAGTGAAATATCTCATCTGCCACCCTAGCTTTTTTCAAAGCCCAAATAAAGTAAGTTGGTTTTAGGCTTTGACAATAAACACATTTCAGTTACCTTTGGTCTTCAGGAATACATTTTTGCCTTCAGGAAGAAAAAGTCTCACTAAGATTTAGAAATCCCATCTCAAGATTTAACTCTACATTGAATTTGGAAAGTAATAACTTTATGTAAGATATCCGAAAAGTATACAAAGCAATGGCAGTAATTTCGGTACTTTTAATCGGCGAGCTACCAATTAATACACAATTCACAATGCAATCCTCACATAAACTGGAAAAGATATTAAGGTTCACGTCAAGTTCAACACGCTTTACGTTTAACTTTAGCCATTAGCATTCTCATCAGCAATAACTCAATACATGAGAAAGGATTACGGGCAGTCAGGAAGTAGGATGTTGAAACCTTTATATAATTATTAAAAAAAAAAAAAAAAAAAAAAAAAAAAAAAAAAAAAAAAAAAAAAAAAAGGTAGCCCAACAAAGAGAGGTGACAGAAGAGGAAGCACAAGGGCCCTGACTTGGCTTGAGAGCTGTGGAAATGTACTATGCTGTCTTAAAAAGACAAAATTCCATTAACGTGCCTTTGAAGGGTTCTGGTTTTGTATTTTAAATGAATACCAGAAAGACAAGGGTTTGCTGGTTTGCTGTGATGTCGCTTACTTTTTACACAATACAGTAGCTTAGTTCCCACGCTGACATTTAAGAAAACAAAAACCTCGATCTTAGGCCCATTAAGGCCTAATGAAAGATTCTTTAGGCCCTACCCCAAAACAATGTCAAGAATAGCAAGTCAACAATAAATATCTCTAGTGACAGAAAGAAAAGACACATCCCAAGTACAGAGTCCTCTTCACCTTGGAGAAAGGTCAGGTAGCTTTTAGTAAACAACAGCAACTTACACAGAAAAGAGCTTTAAGGTAGACAAATGAGGTTGAACCTGTAGACCCCTTCAGTTTGATTTTCACCGCTGTATCTGAAACTGCAACAATTTTAAAAATAACCCTTAAATGGTCTTCAACTCTTTTACAAAAGATGTGTTTCCTAATGTCTTTCTTCCTTTGTCTATTAAAGATCGGATAATTAAGATTTCTAGCTTAGCAGCATACAGTCCACGCTGGAAATATTGATCTAGAATTACCATCAGAAGCAAGAAAAGATATATTATCACCTGGCAGTGATCACGTAGAAATAGGAACAGTTAACACATTGTAAAACAAGAAACTGAAGTAATATAATCAGTAGTTGATACCCAGCATGAGAGTGGTTTATGCACAGTCTTGTGTATGAGGACTTACTTCTTGACAACTGATTTTCAGCAAGCACTTGCTCACCAAATAGCTTGAAGTTTCGCTCAGAAAAGGATTCCTAGCTGAAATTCCAGCAATAAAAGCATGCCTGCATGTTATTAAAGGAAACAGTGGAAAATTTCTCAGGCTGACATCCAGAATGTCTGCGGTTCCTTTTCATATTTCTCTTCTTGCAAAGCATTTATTAAACCAGATCCTATAAGTTTTTTGTTTGTTTGTTTGTTTTTGGTTGGCTTCTCAGGCTTTTTCCCTTTTTTATTTTTTTGTGAAGCCTGGAAATTTCCACTGCTTTTAAAGAGCTTTTTAAAAAGCTCTCTCAAATATACTGCTCAAACAACCTTCTACTTCTGCCTAGACAGACTCTTTAGTTCAAAGCAAAAGTTTCATTGATATAAAGCAGAGCTAAGATGAGGGAGAGAGAAAAAATTTTGCTCATATACCAAAAGCATTGCTTGGTCAATCTGAAATATTATCATACTGTATATTAATCTTGATAGAGGTCACTCAAGGTTCAGCTGCAGAGAGATAGATGAGTAAGGGAAGACAAAGCAGTTGATAAAGCTACCTTGTAGCTGTACATTTGAACAGAAATCACACAGTGGATGACAATGTGAGCTATTCTGTTCCTATCGACTGATGTCTGTCCTTCAACTTTCTCAAATTTGCGCTCGTTTTCCATTGTTCCTGAATCCCACTCGTCATCCCTGTTGCCTGCTTATTGTCTCTCACACGGTCAATACAAGTCTGGCAAGTTTGCTAGCACTGGTTCTATACCTCACCTCTACAAGCCTTATTTATCAGCCTCGAACTTCCATTACAGAAGATTAGGGGACTCAACAGTTGTAATACAGAAGTCTTTGAAAGCTCCTTCAGCCAGGGAAGATGTTTTCTTTTCTCAGTTTTCTGTGCTCCGATTAGAGAAGCTGCGATCCTTTTAAAGGGGGTATCAAGTGTATATTCTAGGTTAACAAGGAGATGTTGGCTTTGTTCTATGTTAATTAAGTGAACGGTACTCTTGCTTTTGGTGCCATTAGTGCTATCTTTCAATCTATGACTAGATAAATACTTGAAATACTGATTAGGAGGGGATTCTTTCAATTGCTACCTAAGAATTCTAAGCAATATGCTGACTGACATCCTGCCCATTGAGCCAGAAATTTCCACACTGAACACAAAAAAGGCTGCCATAGGAGATAAAACGAGGAGAGTACTATAACAAAAGATGCTGCTATGTCTGCTTTAGCTCATTATAGCAGCAAAGATGGACCGAGCAGAAAAAGAACTGCAAACCGAGTCATAATTCCCTCTTTCCACATAACCTCTCTAGCCTAGCCTTTACGGGGAAAGAAATATTATTATAGGGGAAGATGTCTGAAAAAAGCCTATCCAAATCACTGGCAAAGAAATTGCAAATTTTTGTTGGAAATCATCTCCTTAACGCGTAAGCTTCCAAAAGTTGAAAACCATTTTGAAGTTGTCATTATCGATACTAGAAATTAGTTTTTGAACCTTTACGAGTTCTTCCGTAAGATTAAAAAAAAAAACGACGTAGCATTTCCATATACCGATGGTTTATGTGCGCACACACACACGTGTGTGTATGCTCCTAGTATCTGTCTGAAAGGTTTTAGAAAAAGTTTATCCACACATACTGTATTAGCTGCTACCCCCTCAGACACACATAGCAGCAAAAAGCAAGTACCACAGTTTCTTTTTTCTGTGACTTACTAGCCTCCAGAGAACGTGATGAAAAAACCCAGCAACGTTAAGATGTTAATATCCTCTACAGGGCAATCGGCAAAGTGTCAGAATTACAAATTGAGCACACAAAGCAGAACTAGAGGAACGCTACCTTTGATTTAGATTTATTTGGTTCTTTGGACTCACACAGAACAAACCAGAGAACTCTTCTCCTAACTGACTGTTCTGAACAATCATTTCCCCAAAACACTGGAGAGTACATGTATTTCACTGGATTTTTTGCAAGGAAATCGTTTAGTTCTGTCTTTCACTTAACCCTTCCATTAAAAGATGTGGCCACAGAAGTCACCCAACCCGATTTCTGTTCCATTACCTGTCCAATCACTTTGGGATATTTCAGGGAGGCATTCTGTTATTAGACACACTGCACACGAAAGACTAAAAAATCCTTCATGAGATCGAAGGCAAGGTAATTTTGTTTCACTTTTCAAAAATCAACTTACTGAAAACTGTGAAAAGTCCTCCCATTTCGAGAGGGCTGAAATCTGATCCTACTGTCCTTGTTATCTCCTCCCTTGATCCAAACCCTAATAAGAGTCCTCCCCTGAATACCCGATAAAACACTGCTCTCACTTGGCTTTGGCTCTTGCTCTCCCTCTCGGCCCTTTCCCCCTCCCCGGCACGGGGTGGGGGGGAATAAACATGGATTCTCGAGCATAACAAAAAGACTCGTCTCGTCTGCTCCCCTGCCGGCGGCGGCGGTAACCTCCCTGGACGCGATGATCACTGTTGCAGCACGCTGCAACAGATAACTGTAAATTTAAAAAGTCACCAATTAAATCTTATTAAAGTAACAGGATACATCTGAAATACACCTCCCATTTATATGATGCACAAAATAATTTGCCTTCGCTCAACTAAATGCAGCATACAAAAGTCAGAGTGAGTGGAAATACATTCCACAGCAGATTTAAATCAGCATCAGTTAAATTCTTTTACAATTGCTTCTTTCCTATACACTAAATCTAGAAACATCTATAGATCTAGCCCGGGGGGAAAGGGGGACAATCAAATGAAAGAAACGACACAGGCAGGCTGCCCCAGCACTGAGGTTAGATATTCTTCACCACCTTCTTATATCCTTGGCATAAAGGATACTATTCCTCCCCTCCCATTCACCTCCATTTTTTAAAATTATTAAAACAAGTCAGAAGAATACTTTAGGTATTTCTAAACACTCAAAAAGCTTAAATACGAAATGCAGAAGATGCTGTATCATGCGGTCTCCTAAGATCACCTTTTCAAGAGAGACTCATTTAAATGCAGGAGCTGAAGCGGCCCGTAGCGTCCAATACCTTTTCACACGCTACGAATGGTTTAATTTTGCAGGCAAATATAATCAAGACATCTTTTCTTTCCCAGAGTTCTTGAAAAATAAAAACCATCCCCCCC
>WEIU01015935.1:0-35504 GCA_013389925.1 Aegithalos caudatus
ATATGCAACTTATGAAGAAAGGTAAGGTGCTACCCTACACAGTATTTTGACAAGGGATAGTTTTATAGCAGCTTCCCCACACATTCCACTGGATTTTGTACCATTTATATATTCTACTTTGGAAAGTCTATAACTGCACAGGCTACACATTTGTGTGAATCACTAAGTCAATGTTTCAATCAAGATCTATGAAGTTCTTCTGAAGAATGATCTTCAAGTTCTTTTTGCTTTTAGTGTTTCTGCACTACAAAGAGGACAATACCATGACTTGCAAGATCCCATTGCCAGAAGGATTCTGAAAATCTGGCACTTAGTCTGACTGACCCTCCACAGTGTACAAATCACTAAGATTTATAGGCAGTTGTATACTTTTATAAGGCATGAAATTCATCGAGTTCAAAATCTGCATAGATGTCAGTTTATGAACAAATTACAACAATTAAGTCTGTGTTGATTAAGAATATATTTGACATTAAAAAAAATCATCACTATGACTGGAAAGACTTTTTTTCAAAAGCTATTACTAGTGCAAATCACTCTTTTTAGACTGTGCTGCAAGCATGGTTTTGCTGAGGCTCCTACTGCCAAATTCTCATTGCTTGAGATTGAAAAGGTCAGCCAATGTCCCCCTCAGATCAGTGACCACAAGCTGTTCCTTAACCAAGTTCTATCAAAATAATCTGACTTTTTCAAACCATAGAGTAAAGCATAAAGGGACCCAGATCACTGGGACAGCATTGACAGAGACAACATGGCAGTTATGTTCATAATTTATAACACTGATCCAACAGGACAATAATCTCCTGAAGGAGAAGAGACTGACCAGTAAGAATGAGTGATGTCCCCAGTCTCCTGCTCAGTTACAAGTTTCCTGTCTACAGCCCTTAAAAGTGCACTAAGCCTTCACTTGTTTCTTACAATGCCTACACAGTTTAAAGACCAGAAATGTATCTTGATTTATTTCATCTTCACGTTACTGACTACCTGTGCTTAAATATACATAGAAACCTTACCAATTTACAGGTTTACACTCTGATTAATTTCCACTGCTTAAAGAAGCAATCTTGAGACTCCACAAAAATGAAAATAAACAGCCACTCACCCTACTTCTAGATGTTAACAAACACTGAAAGAATACACATCCATAAGAAAAGGAAAAATGCCAAAATTGCAAGTCTGGTTTAGATAGAACAGAAGCTAGAAGAAACACAAATAGAACATGTTTGTAACCCATGAAATACAGGATAGATACACTTGTTCTGGCTTGGCATCTCTGGACAGAGCAAATATTGTTGCAACACCCAAAAGCAGCAGCGAAGGCTATTTGTCTGTAGTTAAGCTTCTCCTATCTCTTTTCATGTCTTGGCAGTTTTATCTGCACCGTGGTAAGAAGGGTGGTTAGCACTAATTTTCTCAAATCTAACTCAGATTACACTGATTGAAAAGACTGGCCATATCTTAATTTGAGGGTTTACAATAAGAAGATTAAAACAAACCAGCAGCATCTTTGTTTTTAAGCACTCACTGAGCAGCAAACAAGTACCACATCAGAGAAAAAGTAGCTGTCATTACACCCCATCTCCCAAATATTTATGGTTTCTAAGAGAATTATCATTCCTCCAAAAACCTCCCATTTAGTTCTCCAGACACCTTTACAGTACAGCTATTTTGGCCAAGACAGCAGCAGGGCTTTACCACATTTCCTCTGCTTAACAGGATTTTTCAAATGAGCAGCAAAGCCTGGGAGCAGCTGGAGCTTCAGAGGAGGATTGCCTCATTATCAGCACCAAGAAGCAGAATAGATGAAGCAGAGCAAAAAGCCAAATTTTCCATCTGAAGGGACAGTTACTAGGTTTAAAAAAATCACAGCCTAAAATCAAGATTTTGCTGCTGGTATGTATATCTGTGTGCATTATTATATAAAAACAACATCATAATAGGAGTCCTATATGAATTTACAGCTTTTTGTTCCTTTATGTAACATTAGTTCAATTTGAGAAACATGATGTCAACTGAGTTATGTGCAAGAACTACCTAGATGCAACTAGAAACCACCACTTCAACCAGTTTCAGCAAGGCATTTCAAAACTATAATGAAATATTCATGGACATATTGTGACATAAGAGCCTACAACCAGCTTAAAAGAAGCAAGAGGAATTGAACAACAGGCTGTCATTTAATAAAGGAAAAAAATGAAAAGGTGCATTTGGCAAGAAAAACTTTGCCTCCCAATTTGTTTTTTACTCTAGTCTCGTCTCTCACTGTTAGAAACTATCAGAAAATGCTAATTTTTATACAGATGTAATGTGATAAATACTGCATAAACAATTTTTTTTTCCATTAACAGACAAAAGCTTTCATATATAGGAGATAATTAGTTGAACACAAACTTAAGGAAGAAAAAGCCTAAAGTTTTACAAAGCAAGAGAAATAGAACACTCAAAATTAGATCCAAAGCATGACCTAACAACTGAAAGGAGAGAAATGCAGAGATAATGCATAATGAATGCCCAAGAGTAAACTGATCAGTAAGCAGGAGGTACCCAGCATAAGTCACCACTGTAACATGGCAGTGAAGAAGACAAAATTCAATGCCAGGATACATCATGACAGGTATTTCCAGAAGAGACAAGGAAGTATTTTAAGCAGCCTTCAACTGTGTTTCAGCAAATCTTTCTCAAGAATATCATGCTACATTCTAGAAGATCCACATTTAGACACCGTCAAATAGGTGCATATAAAAAGGGCTTTGTGTACCTGGGGAAGAGATCAGGACACATCAAGTACAAACAAAAAAACACCCAGATGCAATTAATCAGTCCATGAGATAACAATGTGGTGAAAATCAGAAGACACAACTGAGTCAATACCTGCTTGCAGATATTACAAACAAAAGGCAATTCACCAGTATTTCATAACATTGTTCATGCAAAGAATTTGTTGCTGTTTGTAAATATCAACAAATATTTTGGGTTCTACTACATCTCTAAAACCATCAATCTTCTCCAATTGTGCAAACATCTACTTGTTTCAAACCTCAAAACTTCTGAATCAAGAACTCTCAACAGAAGCCTTTCATCTGTAACATATTAGAAGATAATCTGTTATGAGTTTACCCTGCTAAGCTACTATGCAAAGGAGATTTAACTCTTCTTTTCTTGTGTCCTTAAACTGCCTTGGTTCCAGCAACAGTACTGGAACCTCCTCCTTACTCCCCCACAAACCAAATGGATGGCAAGGACATTTTCTTCCTTGCTGGCAAAGTAGGAGCTCAATTTTCATACGAAATTTCATTAGGAATATACCTTCTTTTGATATGATCCTAAGTCCATAATGTCAGGAATCCCAGCCTGTCCTGGATTCATTAGATTGTCCCAGAAGTATAAACCCACTTTGTTGCTGTACAACCTGTACAGCCAGGACATCCAACACACTGGGACATGGATGTTAAAAGCTTCAAATGATCTAACTAAATCTAGAGGAAAGAAGATATTCCTGCTCCATCCAAAAAAAGGAAAAACAGCAATACCCAAAATCTTGCCCCAAATTAATCTGAGGAAGACTCAGAGAGTAAGCCTCACCCTTTCCCAATGAAGAATTGCAGGAACACAGAAAAATCCTAGACAAAAAGAGGTTTCAAGAAATCATCCAGTCTAAAGTTTTGCTGAAAATTAGTCTTTAGATGATCCAGGGTCATCAAAACTGAATCTTGAATACTTCCAGCAAGAGAAATTCCAACCCTTCTCTAATCAGCCTACTCCAATATTTAACTGTTCTCAAAATGAAGAATCACCTTTCTGGACTGAGGGATGACAGCAAAGGCTTGGGAATGCTATACTTGAATGGAAGAGTGTAGTGCTTTTACATACCCTTCAAGCACCAAAGAATGGAAGCACAATCCTTGTCACACAGCTTTTCTTAGGTGTGCATTTTCCAAAACTGTGGGGAGGAAAAGAGGATGGATTTTCTAAGCCCTTACTTATGCTAGAAATAAATATTATGTTAAATGAAACTTTCATGTATTTTTAATCAATACACTCTAAGTACTAGACCTGGCCACAGAACAGCAGACAAGAACCACACTGGAACATATTTGGCTAAGAGGCACTTGCTCATTAGCACTTCAGCAAGAAGAGTCACGCAGAGTGGCATTAGTCAGGGAAATACACATTTCCAATACTCTGGGCCAGCCTTGCCTTCAATCCAACAAAAAGCTTTTGGCAGGCACCTAAGAGCTGCCATTTGCAAACAGAGGTGGTATTTGGCATCTTTACTCAGACTCCCAGCTCCTGGAATCATGTAATGACTTAAGAATACATGCTTTCTTATAGAGACAACCCTAATATTCATATTTTAAGAGGAAAAAAATAGGCCCTGAACATGCTCAGGAAAAAAAAAGAAGAGATAAGTATGCGGGTATAAATAAGGAGCAAGAGGCCAGTAAATCTAGAAGATGTAAAGCAATTCTAAAGAAGCATAGATTCCAAACATTCTATTACACACCACAGATAAATTATAATCAGGTGTACAATTATGCTTTTTTTTTCCATTTTACTCAAAAGTTGCTCCTAACTCCCAAATCCCTTTTATGTTCCTTTCCCTTCCCCCTGCAACAACTACAAAAAAACAAACAAACAAAAAAAAAAACAACAACCACCAACAAAATTTGACCTCTCAAAGACAGTAGAGCAGAATGAATTTAAATAAAGCAAAACCAAGTACCATTCTTTGGATTTACTGTTTCTCAGTTGCTCCATCTATCCCTCATTTCTATATACCCTTTTAAAACTAAACAAGCCATATAAACTATAGGCATAAATGGAACTAAAAAAAGTTCCATTCAAGTAAATTCCACAAAGAAGCAAAGGCAATTTGGTGATTTCTCATAAAGCTGTTATAGTCCCTCACAATGAAGATCAAAGTAACACACATGGCAAAGTAAACATTTGAGCCAAGCACAGCAAAATCTTGAAGAATTAGAGCAAGACAATCACAGATGCCTGCACTGACATTTTTAAGTTGACTGAACTGGCTTGGAGTTTTGCTATAGCATCACTGACAGTAATGGAGTTCTTCAGTAGCAGTGGTTTGATTGAAAACAAAAAAAATAGCTTTTAAAAACAAATATTTACTCCCAAATATTTTAGCTCATACACTGAAAATCACAATAAACAATGAAGATTTGAACAAACATCTCTCTTACAGAGCTCTCTACCGCTCTTTGAAAAAAACTCCAATACAACAAGCACTCTTCTTCTGGGTTTGCCAAATTTATGAAGTTTCATACTTGTATTATGTTATTTAAGCAAAGTAAACCAGAATAGATAAGCACTTCATGCAGAGAGTACTCGTAAGATGCTAAAATTCAGGCCTGCCTTGACAGGTGCTTTACCATATACAGCCACTCTTCACAGCATAAGCTAAAAAGGAAACCAATGCAAAAGTTGACCAAAAGCCAAGCTTAATGTACCTTCTAAATTTACCAAGGCAGTTTTAAACAACACTAGACAAGAGGCAATGTAGAGCTGCCATTTGGAGGGTGAAGAAATGCTGACAGAAACCTCATGACATCCAAAAAAGACAAATGCAGGCTCATGGGATGGAATAAGCCCATGCAGGAGACCAACTGGCTACAAAACAGCTTTTTACAAAGGGCCCCTATGGGTCTTTATGAAGAAGTTGAACACTATTTATTTATTTATGACACTATTTTCCTTCTACATCTTGACCTCTTCACTACTTTAGAGCAGGGAAACGCAGAAAACAAACAACAAAAGAATCTATACCAAGAGGGTATTACACACCTTCAAGTCTCCTAGAACAGGCAGTACCAGGAAAGCAGGGTCAGGAACAGATAGTCCTTGTCTCAGACCCAAGAACTGGCCCATCACAATAAGCTGGCTCACTAATAAGGACTGACAGGCTCCTGCAGAAAAGCACAGGCTGACAAAAGGAATTATGGAAGCCTCGACATACTTTGCCAACTGCAAGTTCCTTGTCCCCATCACCTGGAAACAGATCTGACAAAAATCAGTTTCAACAAAATTCAAAAAGACCCTCCTCACACACAGAGCTCCTTTGGTCCTCTGGGTGCACTCTCCACAAGACTAGAACACTTCCATTACTTTCATGAGGCTGAATGTTCTCACTCTAGATGAAGGTTTAACAAAGATAGTAATGGAAAATTACACCATTGATGCTCATTGCACATCTCAGAGAGATACAAACACTGAGATTTTTGAAATAGCAAGTACTTACTTTTAATTCTATTATCTATTCTAAACTTATTTCTATTTTAAAAATATATGACACCCCTTTAAAACAGGCTTCAATAAGAATGTTTTCAAATTATATGTTAATTCAGTATTTTTCTGTTTTCCCACCATCAAATACTCACTTTTTTTACATCAAGATATAACCTTACACTATAGATATAACTATACACCATTGTATTCTACAGATTCATCAGGAAATTTTCTTGACTTAAACCTGTCTTCTTTAAAGCATATGTTTAAACATAAAA
This sequence comes from Aegithalos caudatus, assembly GCA_013389925.1. Taxonomy (NCBI): domain Eukaryota; kingdom Metazoa; phylum Chordata; class Aves; order Passeriformes; family Aegithalidae; genus Aegithalos; species Aegithalos caudatus. The sequence continues at coordinate 6,525 of WEIU01015935.1, forward strand.
TTTTATACTCTTCCTGCCTGCCAATTCAGAAGAAATTTTGTCTAAATCTGACCAACTTGTTTCCTTCTGCAATTTCATTATATTCTTTCTAAACGACTTATTATTCTGAAAATTGTAGCCCCTCATCAAAATAGAGACACCTAAAATAACTTCCATTTTGCATTAATTGCAATCTGGTATTTCCAGTGAAAAAGAAATGCAGAGAATCAGATGTGTGACAAGCCCATTTGAAAGAAAATGCCTCACTCCTACAATTCTTTTTTTCTTTTTTTACATTAAACAGTATTCTGTTATTTAGAAATCCTCACAACTGGTACACTGGGACTTAATTTTGGAATTATTTCTCACTGATTATATGCCATAATCACCACTAAATTCTATCAATATAATTTCTTTTTGTAGATAAAAAGTTACTGTTCCCAACTCTCCCCTACCCAAAAGCACAGGAAAAGCCACACTTGATCTAATAAAACTCCTAGGACTTAAGAAATAGTCTCGTAAACTTTGTTACAAAACAAAACACCAAAATCCAACTCACAATTCTTATGCTCTTTGCTCAATTTCATCATGAAATAGACATAGGACAACTTAAAATTCACCACCTCAAGTTAAAAATATGAGTTTGTTTTGCCATCTGTGGAAACAATTTTGCAGGCAGTCAATACCACAAAGATCAATAAACCCTATAATGGATTTCCTTCCCAAACCTTTGCAAAATAACTCCATATTAGCATAAAAAGCAGACAGCAGAAGATTGCAGATTAGCTGCCGTTCTCAACCTCACTACATAAACAATGAACAATAAACAATTTATCCTATTTATTCAAACGAATAACTTCAATTTGCTCACCAGGAACTATATATGGACAGGTAATCCTTTTGCTCTCTGGGATGTAGAGAAGTGTGCCTCCTGTAATTTGGTTTAATCCACAGATGCTTCAAGAACACTGTCCAGCAGCAGAGTCCCATTCCCTACATTGTCAATAAATGCCTTCTGCAGAAGAACAAGGAGGACATGCCATCTTGCAGGAAAGGCTCCCATTGCACTCATCTTTACAATTTAGCTGGCCTTTCTTGAAGCTGTTAAGCAACACATTTTGTTAAATGTCACACCAAGTGCATTCCATGAGACAGAATGTGCCATGGTTTCCCCACAGAATGCACATCCTCCCACCACAGCTGTAACATTTCAATGCTTCTTTGTATTCCTTGTTTTAAAAAAAAAGGACAAAAATATCAAGTTTTTTACAATAGTAACTCTCCATGTACCAAAACAATAGTTTGGTATTTTCCAAAGTTGTTGAAAAGTTTGAAGTTCCCCACCTCAAAAAGCAGCAACACAAAGCACCTCATCCCCAGGAAATTCTAATATCAGAACTAACGTGGATTTAACCTAGGTGTCTGTATATCCTTATATTCAGTTTCCATAAATAGTACATTAAAGCTTAAACTATGTTAAAAGAATTCATATCTGTATTCTAAACTTCACAAGACATTCATTGTCTATAAGCATTGGTAAAGTGCCCATTTTTTAAAACAGAAGTTTAATGCTCTTCCAATAAAACTTTAACAAAGGCTTTTTTTTGCAAATAGCTCCTTTTTCTTACCTCTGTCAGACGATTTTTGGCATAGTAACTTCATTTTAAAGCCCACATGAAATCCAAGGTATGCTTTCATAGGTAAAACTACTTAATTTTAATTATCCATTGTTTTTATTTAACTGGAGCTATTTTAGTACTGCTCAGGGAAGTGACAGGCATAAAAAGCAAATGCTAGGTAAGAGGGATCTAAGAAGATTAATGCAATAAAAAGTAAAATAAAATTACTGCAGGTAGGAAGCGTATAAACCAAACTTCAAGGACAGCTGCCAAATCTCAAGAAATGTCTGCTCTCCTGGGAAGTAAAAAATCTCTAAGATGTGCTCTACCTTATTCTCATCTGCCATGCATTTCCACTGAATGTGTCATTTCCTACAAGGCCAAAAAGTCCAACGAACATCCCACTACTACTAAAAGGAACAGTCCCACCTCCTGCCTTCCCAGTGCTTCCTCTGCACTGCTACTGGTGCCTGTGCAGCCCTGCAGCAAAGCAAAGCACAAGTGATTCAGCTGAAATCAGTCTCCCACAGGGTGTGTTTCTAGCTGGAGCAAAGAAGTGAGCTGGAGCATCAGCCTGCCAAGCAAGTGTTCCAGGACTGGTCAGGCAAGGGCTGCAAAGGAAAGATACTGTGGAAATGTCAGCATCCCCTCCACTGACAGCTTACTCTTGGATTAATTTAAGCCCCACTGAAATTTATTAGCCAGCCAATTTGTGGTGTGCTCATCCACAGCCATCAGGAATGGACTTTACACCTTTCCCTTCTAATGAAATTGAAGCTGTTGAATTTGCCTCTAACTCAGCCATGCAGTAATCCAAAGCTCAGTGAAATCAGCAAGCTTCAGATTAGACCTTTAATGACCTAGAGTGGTGAAAGGACACAATTTACTTTCCTTGTCCTTTGTTTCCCAGAAATGCTCAGAAACAAGCACATGTTAATTCCTTTGCCTCTTGCACTCCCACACAACAGCTGTAAGTAGCCCTCTGTCTGGTGGCAAAAGCTACTTCAACCAAGCACATAACACCCCCCCAACCAAAACAGTAACCCAAGAAAGAAATTCCAAATCCTAGGAAGCAACAACAAACCTTCCAGGGCACCACTTAAAGCCTCTCAGAATACACAAGGCATATGGCTATGATGGAAGGAGGGAACTTGCAAAATAGTACCACACAGAAGACAAAAGTAGAAAACTACCCAAGGTCACTTGTTTTTAAAAAATGTCTTGGTTCTTCTCCCCATACATTTTATAACCTAAAAAAAAAAAAAAGGGGGAACATCTACTGAAATGAAGGGGGAAAAATGAACACTTTTTTAATAATATAACCTTCAAAATAGGTACTGCAGTACCCTTAATGATTTATTCATGGATTTTCTGACTTACACGACTCCAGTTCTTTGTCTTTCACTTAGATACTCCAGCTGACAGTATTTTGTTAGCTGTTAGGAAACAGAAAGCTCACAACAGCTATTGTCACAAATGAGAAACAAAACTAGGTCTTTGTTGAACAGCTTAATTATATGCAGGCAGAAAACATTTGAAGGCCAAACTGAACATGGAAAAATAGCAAGACATCCGAGTCTGTGTTCAGACTCTATTTAAAATCAAAACTTTGTTTAATCCCAGAGTATCTAGACTAAATAAGAAAAACCCATTAAATGTTACACCGCAGAAGCAACTATCCATTCTGAAATAATAATATGAATTTCAAGAGAGACAGCATTACTGTTTTCTTTTATAAATACTTGTTATTCCATCAGTCCCAGACTAGTAGAAAGCTGAAAATACTGCATAGCAAGGAGAGAGGTCACCTCTCTGAACCCAAATCAACAAGGACAGCAGTTAACACTTAGGTATTAATTTCAGGATCTTTATAGAAAACATTTAAGTAAAGTTCTTTACCCAAGTAAGTGACTTTTCCAGCCCTGGGGCAGAAGGGCCAGCACCAACCAGGTACCAGCTGCACACTGAATTGGCAAAAAGCAGCTGCACATTAAGTTTCCACATAAGACACATTTTTGTATCTCTAAGCATCAATTGCTGAGCTAGTCACTGCATTGCAGTCCCCTGCACTTCACAGTGGAAAGAAAGGAAATGTGGGGGAACAAGTCACCTGAACTATTCTAGGTGTCCAGATCTGTGAAGTAGCCCTGGAAACAACGTTCTGCTGCCTATACATGAACCCAAAAGTGATTTTCTCAGGGGTCATCTATATGTTACCTACAGCTAGACAAGCACTGTATGATGTCTAGCTGATGGCTTCAAAGGAGAGCCATGAGTGAGCATCACACTTGACAGCTGGGCAATCATAAAAGGGCCCAGGCCCCACAAGACTGAGCGTGGTTTGACAGTGGCACAGATTTTAGAACTCTTTGTTTTGCAGGCTTACCCCTCTGGCAGCTGACACCACACGGTCATATCAGGACACCAAGGTCCCACACACCCTCAGTGCCATCCCTCCTTCCGGGCTAAGAAAATTCTGTAAATTCCACTAAAAACTAATTCTGTAATTCTACTAAAACATGATTTCAGCATTCTTAGTAAAGACAACTCTAGAAAATAAAGACAACTCTAGAAAAAAAGCCATGTAAAAATGTCTTTAAACACAATATTAGTGAATAAAATAGCACGAGGAATGATAGATGCTAAAAGGCAGAACCAAAACAACACTTCTACTGAAGTAATAATCAACAATGTAAAAGCACACTTAAAACTAATTCCACTCAATTCTTTATGAATACTTTGCTTCTTAATGTTAAATAAACTACAGGGCAATTAAAATACATCTAAATTTGCACCTGTATTTAGAAACACTACTGTAAAAATGTTTCTAAACGCAAAACTTTTTAATAGGACAGAAAATAATTTTGGAATTAATTGCATAGATTTACATTTTTAAATATAACTGTACCATATGGCTTTATATACAAGTACACACGTATAGTTGTATTTATATACATATTATATCTTTTTATATAAAGTATTCTGTCAATACTTCTCTTCATTCTAAGACCAGACTGAAAAGATTTATAAGCTAAAATATTAACTACCAAAGTAATTTATTAAATGAATAGCTATTGTTCTTCAGCCAAGAGCAGCATACTGCTGAATACCCTCAAGTCACACAGCGTTTATTGAGATACACATAGAATCGTGCAACTTTTACTAAATACATGGAAGTTTCTCTCTCCTAAAACCTGCATATATAATACAAAAAAAAATAAAATTAAATATATATTAAAAATGCTATTCAGCAAGTGATATCACAGCATTTTTTGCAAACACAACTGTGCCAGGAAAGAAGTTTGTAGAAATAGGAATACCGAGATACTGAAAAGATTAACTTTTAGATTGGAGCCTTCAGGATCAGATTACATCAAGAATATCCAAGAACATAAAGGAAGTGAACACTGTTAGAACCAACCTATGCCAAAACTGAAAAAAACAATTAAATGGCTGAATTGGTATCACAAGAAAGTCTAGCCAAAGAGCCTTTTTACATTTTCTAAGGCAGGACTGCAGTTTGTCCTAGATCAGCAGGGAGTACGGGAGTCATGTGCAGCAGGAGTCCAATTTGGAAATTATTTTTAAAAGGAAGGCATTGCACATTGTGTAACTTCCAAATACACATGGGGAGAGTAGACTGAATTATCATTTGCCCATTTGAGTCTGGCTATAACAAAGTTGCCCAGAATACTTAAAGGAATTAATTCAAACTTTAAAGTTTGGGGGGAAAAAAACAACAATTAAAAAACCCCAACTCATAACATTTAATCATCACACTGAAAGAAAAGATGACTAAATGTAACCAGTTTGGAATTACATTGTTTAAAACACTATTAAGCATTTGGGTGTGAAGTAGACAAGGAATCTGAAGGCAGTGAAAGGGGAATAAGACAATCAGAAACAGAACAACAGGAGGAAAAAAAAACCCAAGAAACAAATAGAGCAATAAATAAATCTAATCCTGTATACCTCCCATTTTCACTTTATTTTTCAAACAAAGAGATGAATATAAACATATGAAAAAAAGAATTTAAACTGCCCAAATCTTGGTTAAAAATAGCAATATTGCTTTTAAGACAGCTTACTTTTTTGACTTTTCTGTCCCTTTTTCCACTTCCAGAACTATACCAGCAACCACAGCCTTTGCTATAATTTCTACACAGCCTGAAAGCTTAACTCTTTATCAAAATGTCTGCCTATGTCAAAGTGCAATATTTTCTATACAGACAGAAATTCTTTCTTTAATCAGAGTATCCTGTTTTAAAATGCAGAACTCTGACAGCCCAGCTTTGCCAGTTTGAATACATTCCCTAGAATACTTCAGAAAAAGTTAAACTGCAGGACGGGAGAAATGCATGTCAGGAATGGAACACCTTGCAAAAACGAATTTGTGACAAGCCTGGAGTTTATGAGATTGTAACTACATTAATTTTCAAGACATTTAGATTTTTCTTAAACTCATTTGAGTGACCTATTATTCCTCATTTTCCATCCATTAAAATTTCACTTATGAATACTTCTCACAACTGTCAGCACACTCAGCTTACTTGAAAGGCTATTGTTAAAAGCTCATACAAAAGGAAACAATACAGACAGACAGTGTGAATTTATCTCAGAGAAGAGAAAGTTTCTGGAAAAAGTCAAGGCATGAGATTTAAAGCTGGCAGAATAAAAGCCTTTTATAATTTATCAATCAGCAAATCTTCTAAGTAGGCTAACTTAATAGTGTGCAAGTACCATTCATCCTTCGACGTTATCCTCTATTTCACACATTTTTTGCCTCCTATCTTCTCATATATTTGCTAATACTCACTATTTATGGGTACTTTGGTAGAAAGCCCATCAGCAAGGACGATGCACGTTCTGGCAAAACATCATACAAGGAGGACTCGCTGGAGGTGAGGGTCATGGAATTTCACAAGTGTAGTTCCAAGTTCAGGACCTCAGCTACAAGCAAGATGTGAGGCTCTCAAACTGCCAGCTTGAACCTCTAGTTAAACAGGAGCAGGTCAATCATTTTAGGAGAGCAATGGGCACATCCACAGCTGCAGAATTCATAGGGGAAAATGCCACACACCATCCTATTCCCTTACTCCCTTACATTTCCTGTGTCTTTCACCCCACGTGTAGTTTCAGCCAATGCAGTTCTGACTTACTGATACTTTTTCTGTCCTCGCTGGAGTCTCAGCTCCCTTGTCCTGAAGTGCTACTGCACACTGGCCCCCGAGGTCCAGCCCTCCCCAGCACAAACCACACCACTGTTTACACATTCCTACATTTCTTCTGCGTGGCTGGTGAACACAGGACCTCCACCACTTCTTCAGCTGATTGCAACTCAGATAACTGAATGGAACTTATGAGGCACACATAATGAGAGTTAATTATGTTCACATGATGCAACTGAATTTATGGTCACACAAAACCTCAGCTACTCTGACAATTACACAGACCTAGCAAATCCTCATGCTCAAGGCAATAAGTACACTACACTGACTTCAGAAGAGGTAAGACAGGACAAACATGCCCAGGTGCACTAACCCAAACCATAGCAGGATGGCTTACCTACATCTTCCACACAAAATTAAATGTATGTACATTTACAAAGTTTTAGGCTAGAATTTAACTACCTAAGAAACACATATGGTTATTACATTGTTCAGAAATAAACAGTAACAACTACATTCTTACTTTGAGTAGTTTAGCTACATAAATTTGATCTTATTAAGTAGATACAGAGGACTAGTTCTAGCAAGATTCAAAAGTGTGAACACAATCTATCATCTAATTTCATCATGAAGCTTAAAAAACAAAAGGCCTCAACAAATGCCTCAAAATGGATGACAAGTTTGAACACTATCTGCTGAAGAAATTTCATTTTCTAACAAGGCAACCTTCAAGGTCACCAGCTGAATGATTACCAAACAACCTCCAGATTCAGTAACCAAGTCAGACAGCATCTGTTACATTTCAAGATTGCCCCCTCATTAAAGCCATGAGTGAAACAGGCAGTAAATGCATCTGCCCACCCCATAACACAGTGTATATAACCAGCACAGACACCTGATTTCATACCAATTACAATAAGTGATGCAGAGATGAAGTAGAAAACAGCCTAATACATGTGTTGAGTAATAGGAAAAACAACTCCTATTTGTTTTAATAACTTCATTATTCTCCTATTTATTAAACAGTTGTAGGACAGACTTTATAAACAAACAAAGCTTCGATATGTGTGGTGCTATTGTTCTGGTTTTGTTCTAGTACTTTATGCACAGAAATTGCAAACCGTTCATATATTTAAGGAATACACACAAAGATATTCAATTCCAGTCAAGCAGATATTCTCTCCAGCTTAACTACAAGTGTTTTCCCCCTTTCTTCGACTTTTTCAAATTCCTGGAATGTCACACACAGAGGATTTTACAGAAGTACAATGCCTATGTTGAGGTACTGTACTCTCTACACCAAACAATTCTGCAATAGAATGGCAGCACATGACATATTGAAAAGCACAGCAAGTATGCACATGTGCATCCTGGCCAAATTAACATTCCCAGGATTTGGCCCTGGCTTTAAACCACAAGCAGACATGCTCTAGTTATATCCTGTAATGATACACTTTGTTTTCATAGCTACTGTATTTTTTCCACACCAAGTAATTCAACAATCACAGAAGTGGGGACTTAATGCTTCCTCGTTTACTGACCAGTATACAACTGAGTAATCTCCTAACCATCCCTAGAAAAGCTCATGTCCAAGCATTATACAAATACAGCTGCTCATTCTGTACACATCCCTCCATTGACTCTTTCCCCCTCCTGTTATGAGCTGCAAAAAGTAAAAATTTCTTGGGCAGCACATGAACGTGACCTTCACTGTTCTAACGGTTCAAAAACAAAGCATTTATGGTTTAAAATTTCAAACATGTATTTTTTATTCTAGAGCATAAACAGAAAACTACTATGAAAAATATCCAGTCTATTCAATAACCACTCATCTTAACTGAAGATACTACTTTCCAAAGCCATTCCGAAGGCACCAGAAGTCATAAAGAAGTCGAAAACTGCCATTTACATCACACGTATGAACAAAAGCAATTGTTATTGTGTCTGAATAAGGCTGACCACAAATACTTTACACTACAACAGGCCCTTTATCATAGAACCCAAGAACTTTAACAATTTAAAGTAATAATAATGTTTTACTGGAACTTGCCTGGAATCAACTATGTGATTTGCTGGATAGCTCTCCACTAGAATATTTACTATACTAGCAGCATCTCTGTAAAACCTTCCCATGCAAAGCATGCCCTCTGACAAGACATTTAATGCTCATTTTCCACACATCCAGTATGATTTTTACCTCACTTGTGTATGAACACAAGTTAAGCAGTCTTGTGCCGATGCAAATCTTAAGTCCTGTCATTTCCACACGTGCATGTGTGGGAACAGGGAGGGTATGTTTGTTTTTAAATACAACTAGCATAACTTGTCATACTTACAGACTCTAGATGATAAGAAAAAGGTTTTTGAAAGGTGTTTTATTGGCAGAATGTTTGGGTTTCAAGTCATGCATGTATCTGCAGGCAAGCGCATTTGTTGCACAGGGGTCTACCTTTGGACTTCTACCAGTTTCCCCTGCAGTTCAACACCAATTTATAGCAGAATTTATAGAGGAAAACAACAAAGATGCCATGAGTAATCCATGCCAAGCCCCAATTAAGACTTTCAAAACAATAATTACTTGGTGTCAATTATGCCAGCACTTCTTATACGAGCACGCTTTAAGAATCCAAGAAGGGCTAGCCAAAGACTGCAAACACTTTATTAGCCTTTATTCATTCAACAGAATCTCTCTAAATGCATCTATAAACCCAAATCTGCAGCAGCTGTCTACATTTTTTATTGTAACCCTCAGCACTGTGAAAAGAATAGGCCTTTAGTTTGGAACTAGTTATTTTTGCATTTCTATACAGAAACACACTAAAAAGACTTAAAAAGAGACATACGTTAAAGGTTTTTAATTGCCATCCTTTTTAATGACTGCAACACTGTTCCTTAAGAGTAAATAATAGGAGTTACCAACACATGCACCTTCTCATTGCAAATATACTCAAATTCTGTACACAGCCTCAAAAATGAAGTTGTTAGAAGACACAGGAGCACTACAAAACCCATCTGGTTGGGGGTTTTTTAAATGCAATACAAAGGTTATCCTTTCTGTCAGCACATATTTAGTTTGCCACCACCTCTTTCAAAGTACATGCATTACAAGGTTTTCAAAACTTCTTTTTTGAAGGCAATAAAAGAGATTTTTATTTAAAGGAGAAAAAGAAACCCAAAACAAACCATGCAATGGAGTTATCCAATTATTAGCAAGCAAGCCACAAAAACAGGCACATCATTTACCAAAGCACATAAATTTCAGGAAAAATATACAGCACAATTTTAAAAATCCCCCACAGAAAACCACATCAGCAGAGTAATTCCTGGTTTTAATAATGAACCATGCCAAATCTAAGTGGATAGCATTATTACAAGTAAATTATTTCTAACCAATGTTTAGGAATTACTGGTGCCAACATACCCCTCCACATGACGTACTCAGAAGGCTTCAGACATCCTCTAAATAATCATGAAGAGATGCTGCAGAACCAAATGACAAAAGCACAACTGTCTGTCTTCCTGAGGAAGAACACACCACTCGCTAACTTTTAAAGGCACAACTTCAGTACAAATTTGATTTATGGACTGCAGAAAAAAAAAAAACCAAGTGATCGAAGTAAATAAAGCTAAAGGTCTTTGCCTAACTTTAGCTTTTATGGACAAAGATCAGATATTATCTTTAAATTTAATAATGCACAGGTGGGTTATTAAACAAAAAGGGTTATTTTTAAATTCTAAATGTGAATTCAGTGGTATGAAAAAAATCACATTAAAATTATCCAGCCAATTTTTGCTGCATGCTGAAGTTTTGTGTCAACTTTCCAAGCCCTCAGTGGTGTTCTCCCAGGACTTGCTAATGTCTCCATCCCAAGCTGAGCCCACCAATCCAACAGCACAAACGACGGTCTGCAAAGCTTAAATCCCCCTATTTTAAAAAACAAACAAAATCCTACCACAATTATGCTTTGAGTTCAGTGAGATCGGAAAGCCCCTGAAGATTGGCTGAGCCGGCAGAACAACCCAAACCTGCCAGAACAATTCCTCTGGCTTAGATGCTCTTCCTTGCAGCCAGATTTCCCCAGGAACGCTCAAAACCAGATGCATTTCAGCTTGGATAAGCTCTCCTGGCAGGCTGCTCCTGCAGCTCTCCTAGGAGCAGAGCCCCCTGATCACACCAGAGGTTTGGGAATGGGGATGAAGGAGAGGAGGCAGCCTCACCTGGAGGACAGCACGCCAGGACTGCTCCGTGCTGTTGGGAGGATGCACGTTCCCAGGGAACAGGCACACGCACGTCCCAGGCACACCATGGAGCAATCCATGCAGACACCCCCAGCTCTTCCAGGGCTCACTGAAAAAACCAGTGGCTCATCCCACTGCAAAGGGAGAGCAGCTCCCAATGAAATGACAAGTGAAGCTGTTCTCCTGCCCGTTTACAAGAGTGCTGATCTTCGGTGATTAAATGCAAACTCTGTTAAAATGTTTGCATAATGATATCTTGCAATATTCAAAGTACTGCATGTTGCTGTGTTTATAGTATACTGCCTCTGTTTTTACTGGCCTCATATGCCACATAAACAGAAAACAAGGATACACTGTTCTTATTGTCACAATCTCCCACACCGAACCACGTTAAGTTACTGGTCCTAAAAAGAAAAGCAGTTCTAGCACCGTTATTTTCTTCAATGTCCAACTTAATTCCTTGCAATCACTAGGCAGATCATTTAAATAAACTTCAGACACAAAACTCCAAATGTAGCACAAATCTACTCTGAATTCTCAGGCTTTATATAATTACAGAAATCATTCAAAAATCCCACGTCATCTAGGAAAACAAAGATCTAAACCTGTTCTTAGTTATGTAACTTAGAGAGGAACTTAGAAAAAAGATGCATCATTTCACTGTTTTTCAAGATTAATTAATCCAAAGTGAGACATTTAAAAAGTGGATTTATTCCTTAACAGTTGCAAAGTTGGCACAAAAAATGCCCTCTTGTGGCACAGCAGAACCCAGCAGAGCCTGCCCCAGGGTCTTCCAACTCAGCTTTTAGAAAAAGAATGTGTGACTCAGGGCTTGTTTTGAAACTAAAATGAGATAAGGAAAGCAGGTTATGAAGTAAACTAAAACTGCAGGTATCATGCAGAGTTTGAATGAATGCTTGAACCCAGTTTCCCTATGTGGCTCTTTTTTTTTTTTTTTTTTTTTTTTTTTTTTTTTTTTTTTTTTTATATGTATGTGGCAANTTTTTTTTTTTTTTTTTTTTGTGTTAATCTAAGTAGTGAGTACATCTGGCCCTCCTATAACTCTGAGCATAATCCAATTCCTGGGGAAAGCTGCTCTCTGCTTGGAACAGAGCACTGTCACTTCAGCAAATTCCTGGAAGGGGAGTTTTCACGCAGCTTGAAACTCTTTATTGAGGAATATGTGTAAAGACAATTTCAACATGTTCAACAATAGGTAACAATTTCCAAGACTGCCTCCCAACACTCTCCCCCACGTCAGACCACTAATTCTCAGATGTACCACTGATTGTGAGGGGAACAACTGACAGGCAACTACAATCAACAGATTTTTCTCTCATGGAGCAAAGCTCACAGAGCACACATTTTTTCTGTTAATAGAAATTTGGCTGCAACAGATACAATTCCCTTACTTGGAAGCAGCATCTTTCACACAGGTATTATTTTTGTTGTTTTTCTAGCTCTCAGCCTGCCAAAATTATCTTTAAAGTAGGGGCTCATTTGCAAGCAAACAAAAAAATTTTAAAAAAACCCAGAAAAAAAAAAAGAAACCCTTTAAACTGAAGTCAACCCTCCACAAGCACTAAAATCCTAATGCCCAGCCATGAGGAGAAGCCTCTCCCATCCCGAGTCTACAATACAGCCAAGAGCACATTCTTTAACACATCACTCTCTTAGTTGCATCTGCTCAACCAATGGAAGTTTTGGCAGCCTCCCAAATTATTCCTTTTATTCCTGAGGACAGTCCCCAACATCCCTCACCCTGCTCCTCTCTGAACAGTCTGCAGCAAGAGGTGTTGCTCTGTTTTTCCCAAAGACAGCTCAAGTAGGAAGCAGTTGTTTGAAGGCAGGGAATACCTCATTTCAGCTTCCAGTTCACCTGCAGCAGCCCACAGCAAGGTCACACTTACCAAGGTGAGCTCATTCCAAGTGCTCAGATGGAGCTGGCAGCAGCAGGAGAGAACAGGCAGATGAAGAAAAACCTTTTTGATCTTTTGCCTCAGTGCAATAATTAAAAAACCCATCACAAAACAGTTTTACAATCTATTGCAAACCCTCAATCAAGTGTAAAATTTTAGTTAAGATATTAAGACAAGACATTTTAATTATTTGAGTATCTGACACTTTTTCTTTTCAGAAACAAGCCATCCATGTTTGGTTTTAACAAAGGCATTTTTGAAGTTTTCAGCTGAAGTTCCAAGAACTTTTTTTAAAATACTTGTTATAAACCCAAAGCATTTTAAAAATGAAGTTACTGTTTAATCCCCAGTGAAATCGCGTGGTCATTTAATCTGTAAGAGCACAGATATAAACTCAAGAGAGTTAAATCTTTGAGTCAGAGAGCTTTTTCTCAAAACTTGGTTTGTATGTAGCTGAGATGGAAGTCTCCCCACAAAAAGCAGGATGCACACACTGCATTTGTAGCCCCCCCAGAGGACAGAACACCTACGAAATGGTCACGGAAACACACACATGGCTGGCAATGAACACCAGAGCAGATTCCTCTGGACAGAGCCCTGCCAGCCATGCTGCAAAGTTACTCAGGCAGTTCAGAAACCAAACAGGATTATGGGGACAGAGTTTAGCAACCAACATGACAACAGGGGAAACAGATTGACATATTTTTCATCATTTTGCTCACCCAGGACTTGCAGTAAAGATTCTCAAATCAAAAGTCATTAGGCTGTATTCCTCCAGGTGGAAGAGTTCAACAGCCCTTTTCTTCTTAAATACAACTGAGCTTTTCATCACTTTTGAAACCAATAAATCAATATTTCCTCCCACAGTTATCCTCACTTGTGTTTATTTTCTACATCCTGGTCTTGCTAAACAGACAAGTTTACTATCAGCCACTGAGTAAAACCAAGCCATAGGAAGATCTCTCTGGTCAAGATCCCAACCTATAAAAAGCTGCCATTTTTCAGACAGCAGTATGTAGGCCTCCTCCAGTGCTTATAGAATGTAAGTAATAGATTTATGTGTGTGTGTGTACACTCACATAAAAGGAGTGAGATGGGCTGAGGAAGGAGAGAAAAAGAAATCACAAGTATCCTTATTACCTCAGAATGGTTGTTAAGCCACACCTAAGACTGGAAGAGATTAAATCTCCAACCAGTAGTAGGCTTCCTCCTCAACCAGCCTTCCTCAGGCATATCATAACAAAAAATTCCTCTCTCTATAATTTATCCCAAATCACTAACCTGAGTACTCTCCCAGGATGTCTGCAGCTCTCTTAGTCCCTCTGGCTTCTGATCCTGGGAGGAAATTCTCAATCTCTGTACCCACCCATCTTGACTCAGCAAGTGTCTCCAAAGCACCATTTCCCAGAGAAGAATTTCCCAATTCCCACAGGAAATAACTCCCCATAATCCTTGAGCAGCTGAAAGCTAGGAAGGTCTCTCATTTACAACATCACTTAGTGTATGCATGTTTCAACAAATGGTATCGATTGCACAGGTCACAAGTATTTCACTTTTCTTGAAACAAGGAGCACTTCCCCATCAACGACAAGGCAAGAACTCATCTGACAATTGTAGGTCCCTCAGCTGTTTGCAGCTACTCTGAGCAGTTAAGATAACAAATTATACAGGATATCCTTATACCAGGCAACTTTAAAAAGGCAGCTGTGACATATAAGATAAACTTCTTTAGCAGACAATTTAAGAAGCCCATACAAAAACTCCCCACACTATTATTAAGAACATATGAAGCAGCAGCCCATTTGAGTGGGTAGGTGTGCTTTTCTTCCAAGCATTCAAATCATTGCTTTTCAAAACTCAGAATCTCTAAAAACTGTTATTCTTTTAGTATTTTGAAAGTTTATTTCCACAGAAACATTACACAAATAAAAACCTGTTTATCATGCCCTGCAGAAACTGTTTTCAACACTGATGGGGGAGGGGGATATCAACCTAAGAGCAAGAAAGCTTTGAAGGGCATTCCTCTCCTGCTGCATTTCAGATTAAGTACAAACTCCTCCCTCTGCTTCTCAGACCTGTTGACAAACAAGTAGCTCTCCTCACAATAACCACTTCTAAAAATAATAACAAAAAAAATTACAAACTTCACAGTTAATAGTTACCATAGTCTACTTGAAAATTGAGTTAGTGAAAGGAGTCTTTATCCCAAACAAATGGTAAAGATCCACACATTCAAAATGAAGGAAAATGAACATAAAAACATCTATAAACTGAAAGTTTACTGCCAGCTTCTGACTGACCCAATTGAAACAGCATGAACTCCAGGAAAGACTTAGGACAGAATAGCTCCTACCATTTTACAAAGCTTTTGAAAGAGATGTAACTATGTTTCCCAGCATAAAAAAAACAAAACACAACTGATACAGAAATATTTCCTCAAAGCTATTTGTGTCAGTCAGTATAATATTTATAACATTTTTAGAGGATGGCAAGTGCTCACCTCTCAGAAGATTTATTTATTCAGCATCAGATACCAAACCAGCTTCCCCTAGACAGTGTTTGACCTGCTTGAGCTTCAGGAATACTCTTTGCAGGTGGAGGGGAGAAGCTGCCAGCTACATAATGATAAATTTATTTTAACACAAATGCGTTTTGGCACAAACTGATTAGGAAGAGGGAATAACTTCACTATCAAAATCTTCCAAAATTAGAACTCCGCAATTTTCTTCAAGAATGGATGCCACTACAAAAGCAATTGTTACCCTGGAATGACACAGAAAAAAAATTCCTTTTGTCCCCACCCCCCACATACAGCATTCAGAAGTCCAGAGGGGTGTGTTTTAATCTAGCAGATGAAGTGTAAAGGCTTGTTTTTAAGACCTTGATGCCAAATCATCTCAGGAGCTTTTCAAAATGCATGTGCACATAATTATTTCAACACAATACCACAAAAGCCTTTCCTATATTATTGTTGGAAACTCTGCACTTTAACATCATCCTTGTTAATTTAATTTGCCCAAAACATGAAGGGATAAAATAATTAATGTATTTCTTACCTACTTTCAAAATTTTGTTTAATGCTTTAGCTACTGGGCAGGTACAGAGAAAATATTTCCTTTTCTCATTTAGCAAATTCAGGTAACAAGTATATCAGAAGTGAAGAAAAACTACCAGGAACACACTTAAACCACTTTCTTTTTGCAACCTATGACCCACTGGGAATGGGAGAACAAATTTACATGGCTTTAGATTAAAACCAGCTTGAAAGATAGAAAAAAAAGGAAATCACGATTTACTATTCAAAATTACTTAAAGTACTCAAGACGAAAGTATTGTAAGACTTAAAAAATCCATTTGTACCACAGATTATTAAGACACATTTTATTTTAGCTCGCTTCAGAAGTGAAATTCCAGAGGGACCCACATATTAATTGTCACAATTTAAGTTGTTTTGTGACTCCAGATCACCAAACATTCATTTCTGGAAACACATGGTGCACCATGAAATATCCACTGAAAGATTTCATATATCAAATTCAGAACAGTACAAAACATTACAAAGTTTGTAAAAAAACCTACAAGTAAGCAAAAGCATTTAAATGGTTAAGCATTAAGTTCATAATCAGAGGCAATTTTTGCTCATGAAGACAGCAATTCAACTACTGACAACTTCTGACACACTACTTCCCCACTAAAAGTAATTTCTCTGATTGTTACAGAGAAATTGCTTTGTCTACCTCAGAAACAGGTAAAAGGTTCCAGAAGGTTGGGTTTTCTTAAAATAATCCGTTCCTAAGAGGCAGATTCAGATGAACCCTAAACTTCTTAACTAAAGCTCAACCTAAAGAAAACCAGAGCCAGCTGACAGAGAAGAACACTCCCTTTAAATCAGCAGAACACATTCCTAACTCTGCTCCTCCACTTTAATTCTTCATATGGGTAATCCTCCCAAACTATAGCACTTTCAATTCACACCTTCTCCATATTTCTACTCACCTCCCTGGCAAAAAACTCTTAACTCTGGCAATTTAACATTTTCACTGCAAATGTCAGTAGCCAAAATAAATGGAATGTCAAGTTAATTGGCATGGAAGAGCTGGTGAGTCAAATTAAACACAAAAATGAATAATGCACTAGAATTTTTAATGTATTTGCAGAGGTCAACAATCTCTCAATTTCTGTATTACTACAGAACTAAGAAACCCTCTGAGAGAATGCTTAACAACTCTGTTAAATCAAATATATAATCATGCTTAATTTGTATTTTCACCTACATTATTTACAGACACCAAAATCCACCGAGAACAGCAATTCCAGTACATTTCTCTCACTCAAGTTTCACGCAAAATTGTTAGACAGACCCAATAACAAGAAAAAAAAACACGTTCATTATCATTCATAGAATTCCTGAAAAATTAAAGGAACAAAAAGTTAATATATCATTAACATTCTTGGAAAAAGAAAATTGTTGGTGCCGAATGTTACTTTTAAATCAATTCCATTTCCATTAGTTCACTTGGAATTATCACAGTTTATCCAGTGCATTAATAGAATTTCTTACTTTGCTCCTAATCACAGAAATCTTAAAAACCCATGAGAAAAAGCAATTTGGAATTTTCTTTCTAAAGAAAATAGATATATTATTCACTAGTAGCCCAATATATATAAAAACTAAGTTTTTTTCCTACACTCCCCCTGCCCAGAAAAAAAAAAGCAACTGGCCTGTTTACAATGTACCTCATCCTAAATGATAGAAACTCCTCAGGAAACAGCTGTGTAGCAGTCTAAACAGAAATTTACAAGTGTTTTCGTCTCTTTCCACGAACAAGGCTCTTCTGCTCATCAATAATTCAAACACTACTCACATTACTTAAAAACACAATTTACAACTACTTCCTTTTAAGATTTCAGGCAACACTTAATCTGATTTCCACGAGGCACAGTTTCCTCGAGCTCCTGCTGTCTTGCCCACCACAGCGACACAGGAACAGCACGCTGGCAATCAGAGGCACTCCCCAAATTGCTAATTGCAATTCCTCCATTGCACCTATCGAGGAAAAGGAGCTGGATAAAACCTGGACTCCTGCAGCTCCCCTCTCTATGACTGCTACTTTTCTGGTGAGGGCAAAGTCACGTCATCCATACACAGGAACTTCAATTTTCCTGCTTGATTTCTGCCTTGAGCCCATGCTATTTTTCAATACCATTTAGCAGTTTATTTGCTGATTGCTGCATCTGATCAATGGAAAAAAGAACAAACCCTGGGACCTTCCTCAGGCAATGCTGATGCAGCAAATCATGCAGAAAGAGAACACAGATTTGGGGGGATAAGGGGCAGAAACTGCATTTGAAACATCCAGATTATCCAACATAAACACTGCTTCTGGCCTTTTCCAGTCCACAACGCTCGCTGTCCAAAATGCTTCATCTCTTTTCTGATTTCTGAACATACAACACACATCCAGAAGTCCACACTGAAAGGCTTTCAGTTCACTACTTACCTGCTTTTCCAGAAGTATTGCACATCCTTCCTGCTCTTTCGCTAACTTTGGTTCTCCTCCTTACACAAACTCAGTTTAAACAGGGTTTTCGCAAACTTTCAATATTTGGGACATTTACCTATTATCATTATTTTTATTAGAACTGAACCATCAGTTCAGGCTCTGCCACTACTGCTCAGCTGCCATCTGACTCTGCAGCCATCCCAAGGGAAAGTCACAGCTGAGATCCCACCTTCCCCATTTAAAGAAGTGCAACACAGCTGGTGGAAGGTCTGGAGCACAAGTCTTATGAGGAACAGCTGAGGGAGCTGGGGGCATTTAGCCTGGAGAAAAGGAGGCTCAGGGGGGATCCTATTGCTCTCTAAAACCACCTGAAAGGAGCCAGTAGACAGATAAGGTCAGCATCTTCTCCCAGAAACAGGCAACAGAACAAGAGGAAATGGCCTCAAGCTGTGCCAAAGGAGATTTAGATTGGATACTAGAAAGAATTACTTCACCAAAAGGGTTATCCAGCATTAGTACAGGCTGCCCAGGGAAGTAGTTGTGTCACCATTCCTGGGCATATTTAAATTCATTGGCACTTGGGACATGGTTTAATGATGGACTTGGCAGTGCCAGGTCCATGGTTGGACTTGATGCTCTTAAGTTTCATTTCCAATCTAAATGATTCCTTACCGTAGTCACTAAAAGGACTAGATGTTTCCTTGTAGTGCAGAAATCCACCCAGCACCAGGGTTATTTAAAATTTAAACCTCATTTGAATTTAAAATTTAAACCAAAATTTGAAGACATTTCTCCTGAAATTCTCTGGATCACCTGGCAAAACCAGCAATATTGTTGCAACACTTCAAATTGCTCAGTGATAGAGAAATCACCAGACTTCAGAAATCCGTATTATTTGTAAATCTCTCAGTAAGGACTACTCTGCATCAGTAGAGCAGCTACTACTCAGCAAATACTGAGTATTATGTTTAAATGCCTTAATCAGGTATTTTAGTAACTTGTGTTTAACCTTGACTGGATGCTCTAGGTTAGTAATGTTAACTGTGACTTCTGCTTTTACCTGAAATGATTTTTAATCCCTCAGCTTCAAAGAGAATGCAGAAGCAAAACCTAAACTTCATGCCCAACAATCTAAATGCCCAGCAATCACATACTAGACCAAGGAAACGTACCTCAAGTCATAAAAGTGAATGCTGTTTTACTTCTTTCCCAGAAGACACTGTCATAGACAGACCAGTAATTTCAATTTCCTTTCCACTCTTCTGGTGTTTCAATATTTCCTTAGACAATTCAATATTCTCCAGAGGCAGGGAAATGCAACTCTCAGGAAAGACTCTTGATCCAGAGATTTAGCTGTGCACCTTCTTAGGCAAGTTAGCAGTAAGGGGAGAAAAACCAGACAGTGACACTGGAAAACATCTGTTACACTGATGCACTTCACTGAAGTAAAGATTTATCATTCCACATTTGAACTAAAGGGACTAAATATCCCATGAAATGAGTATATCAAAGCCCAACTTGATACCTGTAATCTCTTCATTTGAAGAATTTCATGTAATGATTTTACATGAGACATAAGTCATTGACTTTTACTTTTTTAAAATGAGTTCAAACTGCACTACAAAGCCAACTGGAAAAGCAAAAGGAAAGTGGTTGGGCTATTTAAAATTGAATACTGTGAATAATGAAATGTAGTGTTGAAGGAATAAATCTCACCACTAAGTGAAATAGTTTTAGGCAGTCAAGCATTTCTGTGCTAAAAAAGTAAAGCACAAAAGTAGCATTTAAAGAACAGCATTAATCCATTATTTCCAAGGAAGGAAACAAAAACATCTGCTCAAGCCACTTGACAATATAATTGTCTTAATTGGAAAGCAAGCAAAGACTTCACATTTTAAAAATTGCATGTTCACGAATTCTACTCTTTAAGTAAAAGAATTTAAAAATAGGGCTGATATTCTGAGATGGTAACAATAAATATCAAGTGTTTGATAACTGCCATCTAAGAAAAATGGACTTCATCATCTTGCAGCTAACTTTTATTAATTTAATTTTAATTTTTGTCTAAGAGATTCAGCATGGTCTTGAATCACCAGGTCCTCTGTGGAACAACTGTCTACATCTAGATTTTGTCAGTGTTTTCTCACCATGCAAACCACTAATGTTATAACTCCTGATCTTCAGCAAAAGTTACAGAAAATATGACTCCTTCACCAGCCAGTGAAAATTACATAAAATGAATCATGCCCATTAGCACAGTTCTGTCTCCAGATGTGTTTAAAGATTTTGCTGAACAAGATCTAACAGACCTATTATCCCAGGTATTAAGACAAGGCCCAGTTATTTTCTTTGATTCAGAGTAGGCATTGAACTCAAGCACTCAGAGGGTTGTAGAGCACACATTTAAAATGTAGAGCACACATTTAAAACATCTAAAAATGGGCTTTAAAAGATACACATTTTAAAAAATAACTACTTTAGCTTTTGGCCTCTGATTTATCCTGCTTGATAGACAAACACTCCCTTGATCTTTTCATTGCTCTCCTTTATATTGGTATCAATTTCCTAAGTTAATCAAAGCAAATTTTCCTTCTCCCTAGAAAAAGAACAAAAAAGCAACTGCAAAAAGTAAAGAGAAATAAACATGAAAGTTAAGTGAAAGTTGCTGCTCAAGCATTTTGCTACTTTGAAGATGAATGGGAAACTATAACATTTTGAAATAAATGTGCAGCTTGCAAAAGGCAATAACTACAGTTTTTCAGATTAAATAAAACAGAAAATTAACAGCAGCTTTCCTGCTTAGTGTGTTTTACAGAGTCTATACAGAGTTCCTCAAAAAATCACCTGCATGTTGCAGAACTAATGTGCATTTTCAAATGCTTCAGTCAGCTCCTAGTTCAGGATATTTGGTCTCTGGTGAGTAAATAAAAATACAATAAAAGTCCTCACTCGACAAAGAACTGTAAATAAAACCCAGTACTACTCAAATGCTTCATTTCAGCAGTGCATCCCAATCTCATTTTAAAAGTTTTGGTGGTTTCGGTTGTACTTTTTATTAAGCTAAAGATAAAACATTTAAAGATACTGATAAGCAATAAGGAAAACAAGGGCTTAAACACAAAACTTCAGGCAGAGAAGCACATACCTACTATGTATTGGTAACAAGATTCTGTACCTGTCTAGGCAAGTCAGTGACATTCTTGCCAAGTACTCCATGGCAGACAATCAAAAAGAGAAGGGTTGGGCGCTTAACCAGATTCTTCTTGGGTTTTAACATCTTTAATTACAAATCTGCTTTTAAATTAAAAGTTCTACTTCCAAGGACATAGAGCAGACCTTGTAAAACAGTCTAATAATCCTGTAGGAAAAGACAATTAAGCTATAAATAAAATGCCCCATCTTTTACCGTTATCCAAACCGAGGCCATTTAAAAAACCTTTAAAAAGCATGTCTAGGTAAAGACAAAACAAATTAAATTTAGCAGCAAATTAGAGTCTACAGTCATACTGTCTAGGATAGGAAGTGATATTAAATAAATGTGACACCACATTTATTCAAGTCGGTCTTTGCAGAGATCCAGCACTACAATACTGAAGCAGTACACTTAATCTGAACCAAAGAAATGTAAATATTTGAGATGATAGGAAACTTGGATCAGTAGAGAGGTTAAAACTCATTTTAGTATAATCCATCTGCAGCAAGTGGAATGATGGGAAAATGCAGGGTATAGAACACAGGTATTTCACAGCACACACTTCTCTTTTCTCTAAAGCACTTGCCAAGATTATGCAGGATTGCCAGACCTGCTTGGAAAAAGGTACCTTTTTCTTTCCTCCATTTATAACATCAAGATCTTGCACTGTTGGCCTGCAGATAGGTAATCCTTTTCACCTAGTCCAGTTGCTAGAGTTTATTACTGATAAACTGAAGAAGCAACCTTTTCCAACAAAACACGTAGCATTAATATCAAGATTCTGCTGTCCCAAATATTTGAGATTCTCTCATTTCTGGGAGGTAATGTGTAATTAATAAAATAAAATTTAAGGTGTTGAATAAGTTACCTGTTTCCCATCTGATGTGACAGGCATATTGCACAGTTGTAAAAGCATTCTGAAACATAACTCAAGGCTATGAAAACTACTTTTAAGACTACAGTAAT
This sequence comes from Aegithalos caudatus, assembly GCA_013389925.1. Classification (NCBI taxonomy): domain Eukaryota; kingdom Metazoa; phylum Chordata; class Aves; order Passeriformes; family Aegithalidae; genus Aegithalos; species Aegithalos caudatus. The sequence goes on from WEIU01015935.1 coordinate 29,112, forward strand.
ACCTGCTCAGTAGTTGTATGACTGTATTTATTCTTAACATTTAGACAAACTTTCAGAATTACTGAAACCCATACTGCCATATATACCTTCTTTAAAAAGGCACGTACATTCACCTGCACAGATGCAAGGAATGCAGAAATGGACACTGCTTTAGGAAAAGAGGCTGAATTAATGGATTTTTTTCTTACACATTCATCTTCAAAAAGCTGGAACGTGTAGTAAACAAAATGTGGAGGCTGGCAGGTTTGAAAAACCAGTTCATGCCTTTGTTTCTGAGCTACAACAGAAGGAAGGCACATAACCCCAACCCAGAAGAAAAGAATGTTGCTGTTTCCCAGAAAACTTTGATTTCCAGAAGCATTCAACACCTAAAAAAGCCTCTCACTCTAAGTGCGTGTTATCCTTGCTGGCCTCTCCAGGCAGTCAAAATTCAGTTTTCCAACACGTGTGTATCTTGCAATAAAGGCAAACACAGATTAATGAACCAAGCTAAGTACTTTGTGGTGTAAACTCCAGCTCCTCCCTCCCCTAAGGAATGCACACAACATCCCTCTCCATTCACATACCTTGCTGAACCAAACCACACGTGGCGTTTTCCTCATGCACAATTCCAAGCTTGCTCTTCCAGAGGGCACTCAGGCCCCATGAACTACATACCCTTTTCCTGCTCTCTAGGAGCTGAATTACAAAGCATTTCCTTTGCTCTCTGCAGTTGTCAGCCAGCCCTGCCCGAGCACAAATCCATCAGCATTTACTGCACTCATTAATGAGTGATCTCCCATTATAACTGTCATCAAAAAGGACACTTAATTGTTTCCCCAGCTGGAATGAAACACAGCCACTGTATCCAACCAGCAGATCCAATATTCCCAGCTCAATTCTGCTCACAACCCAGGACAACAAAACGTATCAAACAGGCTGTCTGACCAAACCCAAAGCGGGAGAACTAAGGACGAGAAAGACGCAGAGAAACTCCTACAAGCAGTGAGATTTATTTTCACTGTCTATAGTTCTGCCTTCCCATAGTCCAAACGGAACACTGTCTTCCAAGAAGATTTAAAACGAGAAGAGGAAGGACCGGCAGGGTTTTCCCGGGCCTGGCAGCTTTCCTCCCGCTGCCATGAGCCAGTAGAGGCCGCTCCAGACCACGGATCGCTCCCGCAGAACCGCGGGATGGGACAGCATCTTCCCGACCCTCAACACAACACAACAGCCACTTCTGGCATTCTTCCTGCCCCTTGTCAGTTCCACACACGTATAAATTACCTCACTGAAGTCTAGCCCACCTCAAAGGAACTCCTGACTGCAGGCTATCTATCACTGGTGGCCAGAATCCACACTGCTCCCATGCTTACCCGAACTAGGTCTTCTACCCCCAGCTGAGGAACCACTTCAGGTTTCTTTCTCTAAAAGTATCCCCCCGACACTCTACAGCACACAAAATCCATTCATTTCACCAGAGACTATCTCACATTTTCTGGAGATGGTGTGAACTATCACTTTTGGTGAAGTTCTCACGTGGTTCCAGCTACACAATTTTTATTCCACTCCAGGAACTCCCCCCAACTCGAACTGGCCATGCACAGCAGTGACAGGGAAGTGAGGGGTTCATGGGCCAGCTCCTCATAGGTGGGTTTGGAGTCATTCATATACTTACTTATACATTAACTTTTATTTAAGCACAGGGTCAAGAACTACAAAGGACATAAGCTACACAGAAGACCTCATTATGAGGGTCATCCCTATTCCTTACAGTAGCTAAGTGCTCCAGTATCTTTTACTTCTCCATCATGGAGAACAGAGCAAAAAATAATAATTTGTCTACAGCAGGTCAAGGAACACATACAATAAATAATGCTTTAGCCCACCTAAATAGCCACAAAGAAAAGATACAGTTTTCAACATCCTTCTAGGAGTGAAAAAGACAGGGCAGAAGAAACCTGTTGATTAAATTTATTAATGAGATTATAAAACAATCTTCTCAGATAATCAAAAGGACTGAACTCAGTAATCCAGACGGTCTCTTCCCCTTTGGGTCTCTGTGATTAAATAATCATTAAGTGGGTATCATCTGTAGCCCACTGTGGGTGAATCTGAGCTCCTGTATGGTTTTCAGTGAGTGACATTGTACCTGAATGTACACGCTTGGCACAGCAGATGCAAAGTTAAAAAGACAGACTTCTGTTGAGTGTGCTTTGTTCTTTTGCTATTTCCAAACACTTGAGACACATACCATGCATATTTCCTACACATGGTATAGGCTAAATACAAGAATTAGAGAATAACAGTTGCAAAGAGTTACTGACTATTGCTATGCCAATTTCACGGGTTTGTTTCTTGTACATCCACTTTGTTACCCAAAGAAAAGGTCAAGTTGAACTAGAAACTGACTTGAGAAACAAATAAAAGGCTAACTTCAGAGATTTAAGCATTGACTTCTACTTTTTTGTTCCTAATTCTAGGCTACAATTTGAATGCATGGTTACCTCTCAGATGTGCAATGCTATTGCAGCTTTCAAAAAGAACCTCTGTAGCAGCAGTATGCTTTTTTAAACATATTTAAATACAAGCCAGTTAGGTATATAACTCTGCAAGAACAGACCCCTTCACACCAATAGCCGCCTCAATCCTTGAAAGCTGTAAGAAGGTAATAAAAAAGCATTCCACACTTTCCAAGCTTTCCGACTTCCCCAAGTCTTTTGGACTATCAGGAAAACAGAAGCAAATGGAAAGAAAAACCAGCACTGTAAAGCATACATGCACTGCTTTACCACCACCACTACCCTTCCCTGCATGTCCCATCTCCTTCCCCACAAAGAGTTTGCCAACCACAATTAACATTTCACATCAGCAACTCAACCACCAGAAACAAACCACAGCCAGTGCTGTCCAGCCTTCATTCAGTTCCACATAAGCTCAGCAGCAACCTCTCTGCAGTGACTCTCCCATAAAGCACTCGCCCCACAAACACAAGGTACTTGAACAACATCAGTAAACAAACAAAAAAGACATGGAAAAGTGTGGTTCATCACTCAAAAACTGTGACAACCAAGATACTTTCAAAGACTACGACATGGAGAGCCAGGAGATTGTTTGTACATCACTTATTTAATGTTTTATTCAGTGATTTTAGGGTAAGAGGCAGCACTGCCCTAACAGGGTTTGCCACCATCAAGAAAACCTGAGGAATATTTGGAACAGAGAAAATCATTTGCAAAGATATGGATGTGCACAAATGGGAAGAACTGGAATGTAGCTTCCTAGTATAAATTACAGTTCTTAAAATTTAAAGCAGTAAAGAAAAAGAAAGACCTGTATGTATCAGTAAATTGGCAGCACTCATATGTGCTGTCAGTGTGGGAGTCTTCCCTAAATAGGCAAACAAGCTAAAATGCAGAAAACTGAGAAATTTTTAGAGCCAAGAAAGCACTGTTGTTGTTTGAAAGCCTCACAAAAGCTCACTCCAGCAGAGGATTCTGTTCACTCACATGCAACAAAGATGACTTCATATTGCAATAGGTGCAGAGAAGAACTACAGGATAATCAAACAGATGGAGAGTCCTTTTTCAAAGGCTGCACAAAGAACTTGGCTTGCTTAGTTGAGCAAAACAAGGCTAAGAGGGAATGTGATTTCAGACAAGCATCTCAAGTAAATTACCAAAGAGAAAACAGAACCCCTTCAACTACAGGACAGCTGCCCAACTACAAACAGCAAAAAACATTCTAAACCACGGCACATTAATTTGGAAAGCTTCTCTCCAACAGAAGTGGAGTTTTGGAGATTCTCAAACTCCTGTTAGGTGGAAAGGAGAGAAAAAGTTACCTGGTTTTGCTATGAAGCTTGACCAGGTTCTAAAACTTTGTTTTACTTTATGATGTTTCAAACCTTTGGTTTACTATATGATGTTTCAAGTTTGTCCACAGTATTGAAAGAAGCAAAAAAGACATGGAAGTCATAAGATTAGTTAAGTTTTTTACATCAAATACAGCTCACACCCAATGTTTTATCTTATATTTTCATGGTCTCAGAAATCAGTTGCATAAGTGGAGTTAGCTTAAATAAAATGTTTGATTGAAGTTATTTGAAACAGCAATAATACTAAGTAATACTTCCAATTTCATTAGAGAAATAATAAGACTTAAAAGATCCATTAAGTGGCCAATGTGGTAAAACTACAACAGGGTGTATTAATTGTGGAAATTATCACAAAGGGGAGCAGTTACTTGGAATATTCCTCCTGACAGCCTTCAATAAATTAGTAGCCAAGGAGTAACAATGTTCTTATGAAATTTCTGTAGATGACACCAGACTGGAACTGTCACCAGTAACAAAGAGGGCTGGGTAGTTATCCAGGAGAGTTCATGGGTTTTGAGAGCTGGAATGCCAGAAAATGGAATTTAATAGTACAAGATGTGAAATCATGCGTTTAGGGACCGGTAACCTTTTCTGTAAGCTGAGAACTCATCACGTGGAAGCAGCACAGGAAGAATGAACAGAGCACTGAGGTATGGAAATCATCATCTAAGGATACTGATGTTTACATGAGCACAACAAGAGCTCAGTATGCTCATGGGAGAAAAAAATTTAAAATCCACTAGGCTCAGGAAGCCTCTGAGCTGAAATTAGAGAGGTTAGAGCAGTTCTGGGGGAAGTATTACTGCTGAAGAGTCAAATATTGTATTCTATATCAGCAGGATCTTTGGTCTGAAGCAGTTCAACTGAAGAGATTTATGTTAAAACATTGCTCTGCTAAAGATGATGGAGTTTATTAAATTGCTCAGTAAAATACATACTCCATTCCTTATTTCATTTCCTGCAGCAGTTCCAGCCCAAGGTAAAGAACACTATCAGCACAAATTATGAGAATGTACTGCACATAACTCTAATTCAATGGATCAGAAACTGAAAGTTTTGCATCTGCCTGACAAACGAGACAAGAGATGGTCTTCCAAACAGAGCAGTTGGAAGAGGAATTTGAGCTGTTCTAAAATTGCACTAGTAAGTTTCTGGACAGGACAGAAAAACAAACATATGTATTCCTACACCCAGAAGTTTATTTACCCATGTAAAAGATCTGTCTACAGTACATTTACAGACTGGATATTTTAGAGTTCCATCTCTGGGCTGTGCAACCAGCAGAACTTTTATTCCTCCCTTTCAACACACTGGCTGTAGATAAAGGATGGCAGCTCTTAAGTGTTATTGAGCTGCTCTCCAGTGCTTTGCTACTACCTCCTGCTCGAGTCAAGGGCTAAACTAACTGTCCAGCCCAGCTCTGTAAGAAATTCTCTAGCTCACACAAATGAAGATTGAATGCCTTTCTTCTCCTTTGTGGGTGAAAAAAAGGACATTTTAGGATCATCTGGAATTTTATTTAACAAACATCCAACACGTGAGGCATTTGTTATGCCTTCAGTCAACTGCTCCTTCCCCCAGCCCAGTGTGGTCTGGAAGTTTGATATTTACTAAAACCTCAAGTTACTCAAAGATTTTTGGGGTATGCTCTGTAGGCATTTCAATACTAGACAACTGGGACACTGCTGTCAGCAGTGATTGGGGCTGTACTTAACCTGGGTTAGCCATCCCAGTCCTGCACTGAAGCAATGAGACAGTCTGAGCATTTCCCAGTCATTTTCTGTTGGTTCCATTATATTTGTCAGGCATTCAGATTTCCAAAGGAAAATGCAAAGACAACACACGTGACACTTGACTCTACATCCAAGACGCACCAGAGTTTTACCCATTTGATTAAATCTCTACTTTTACATCGGTGTTTGGCTTTGTAAAAGCCTTATATCTGCAATGTTTGAAAGAAGCTCCCTTACTTATCCTACTTCACCGCTACACGCTTGCACCTCATAGTGTAAAAGCACCTCAATGAGCAGCACATCCCTGCTTGTAACTACTCTCTGAACAGGAAACACCACATGAAAGATCCCGACAGCCACCACCAGCCCTGGCAAGGCAACTTCATCCGTTCAGCCTCGTCTCTGGGAAGAGACACTGGAAGCCTTTCACTTGCAAAACTTCCCGGGGCTGCGTCCACAGCCACGAGCCATTTAAAATAACAAAACCACCATCCACCTTCCACCTCGGCCGGCGCCCGGCGAGGCAACGCTCCACCTGCCGCAAACCTCACTGCGAATAGCGGCGAGCGGGGAAGCAGCCAGCTGACAAACAAACACACGCAAAAAAAACCAAAAAAAAAAACAACCCCAAACAAACAGGGAAATCTGAAGTGCCGCTTCCAAGGAAACCTGTTGCTGACCGCATCCCGCCGCGCCCGGAGCCAACTTTCCCGCTGGCACGGCGCAGCTCGGTACCGCTTTGGCTGGCGTGGATCATTAATGAAGCCGGCGGACGTGCGGGGTCGGTGCGGGGGCGGCCGGGCT
>WEIU01015935.1:36214-82231 GCA_013389925.1 Aegithalos caudatus
CCGGCCCGGGAACCGGGACTGTCCCGTGCTCCGCTCCGGGAGCCCTGGGAGCCGCGCCCGGAGCGGGGGATGTACAGGTGTGAGCGCACCTGGCTGCCGCCGTGCCCCGGGGACGCGCTCGGCAGCGGTGCCGGGTGAGGAGGGACAGACAGGCCGCGGGGACTTTGAACCTCGGGCACGGGCTCCGGGGGCACCAAGGTTAAAACATCGCAGAGAGGCGGCGGCAGCAGCCGGCTGACAAAGCAGAGCTGTCACCGGCATCGGGAGGGACCTGTGCCAGCCCCTGTGTTCATCCACGACCTAGAAAAGGCAGAAGGGTAACGTGAGAGCCCGCCCGGTGCGTTTCAGTGGGGCTGGGCTGGCTCCCAGTCACGCCCAGACCCTTACTGGTGCTGGCGCGGTGTGTGGGGATGCTCCAGCTAGGGTTAAGTGCTCCAGTCACTCAGAATGCGCTTTAGGGACAGAGTGGATGGGACAAGCAAGGAGTGGGCTGAGGTACAGCAGATCCCGTAGGTTTCTTACTCTGATCCAAGCGCCAGCCAGCAGAGCAAGGATGCGTGCCAGGTGGGGAGTCCTGGCCAGTGCCTGGCTTGGCCGAAGTTGCAGCAGCAGAGGAGGACTGGCAAAGCCAAGGGGTTCAGGGTGCAGAAATGCCTCTTTCAGTGGGGTGGCAGAGCCAAGCATGGCTCTCTGGGGTTCTTGCCGTTCTGATACTGGGGAAGAGAGGACAAAAAGGCAGGAAATGGGACATTTGCAAGCTTGGCATAGAAGGAGAGTGTTAAACGGGACAGACAAGCTGCTAAGAGGGGTGGGAAAGGGTAGGTGGGTCTGACTGGGGACGGGTTAGTAAAGAAAAACAGGAGACCAACTGAGGACACGGCTGTGGGGGAGAGGGAGAGCGCCAGCATGCAGTAGGAGAGTGTAAGAGGGGAGAGTGCTGCAGTACAGGGAAAATGATAACGTTTGCTTTTTCTTCTAAATAACCAAAATAAATCATCAGAAGAAAGTAGGAGGCAAGAAAAGCAGCATCAGTCAGGAGAGAGAAGGCTTTGCTCTATTTCACGTCAGTTTCAGACAACATTGCAGGTCTGGTGCATCAGGCTAGCTTTGTGTAGACTTCCCTTTTTGACCATTGTTAGAGAAGATACTATACGGTATATATACACTATATATATATTATATATATATACACTATACTAACACGGTATCATCTAACAACCAAGAATGATCATTACTGTGGCACACATAGCAGTCTAACTGATATTCTCATCTTCCAACAAGCCACAGAATTTTAGTTTATCCACAATTATAAAGCAGGAGAGAGTATCTTGTAGCCCTTTAATCCTATGTCAGAATTTTGATTAAAACTTCTAATACTAAAACTTCTGTGCTGCCTTAAAAAAAAAAAAAAAAAAACAAAAAAAAAAAAAACACAAACACNAAAACCAAAAACAAAAAAACACCTTACTGGGTTTCGTTGGCAAAGTTTTGGAAGTGGGGGGGCTGCAGGAGTGGCTTCTATCAGAAGCTGCCAGAAGCTTCCCTCACATCCAACAGAAGCAATGCCATCCAGCTTCAGGATGGACTCAATGCTGGCCAGTGTACTGGATCAGGGATTTTAAAAGAGGAAAAGTTAGCATGAAGGAGGAATTGAGCCCAAACAATGAGTGAAATGAGTGAGAATATGTGAGAGGATCAGCCCTGCAGACACAACCAAGGTCAGTGCAGAAGGAGGGGCAGGACGTGCTCCATGCACCATAGCTGAGATTCCCATGCAGCCAGTCTGTGGTGCAGCCCCTGGAGATCCACAGGGATGCAGAGATCCACCTGCAGCCCCTGGAGATCCACAGGGATGCAGAGATCCACCTGCAGCCCCTGGAGATCCACAGGGATGCAGAGATCCACCTGCAGCCCATGGAGGACTCTGCTCCATGCCTGATGGAGGCTGTGAGCCCCATGGGAAGGCTGTGCTGGAGCAGGGACCTGCAAACCCAGGGAGTGAGGAGCCCATGGTGGAACAGGATTGCTGGCAGGAGTTGTGACCATGGGTGGACCCATGCTGGAGCAGCCTGTTCCTGAAGGAAGGACCACAGCCTGTTGAAGAGATCCACACTGGAGCAGCAATGCATGACTGCAGCCCACGGGAAGGGACTTAGCTGGAAAAGTTGATGGAGAACTGTCTTCCAGGCAGTAAGTTCTAGTGCAATTCCAAAGTAAATCAAACACAAGTTACTTATTGTCATTGCATGTTTAGGTGTGTGCAGAAGAGATTAAGACCAGCTCTTGCTCTGGAGTCACTCACTTGCTGTGGTGCTCTGAAGCAAGTCTTCCATGCTCCAAGAGCAGCATGAGCTCATTGCATGGAGCTTGTAACTCCACCAGGCTTTGGCCACTCAACCACCGTGACAAAATAGGCTTATCCACCTCAAATGAATAGTAACTTGATTGAATAAACAATATTGTGGATTGGATTTCAGGTCCTAAAAGCATCTGCACTGGGTCAAACTAAATGTGTGTTTAGCCTAATATTCTGTTTCATGTCCCAACAGGAGCAGGAGCCTGGAAAGAACACAGGAACCAGACAGTCACAGGTGACTCCCCAAATTCTTTCCTCGGCTCCAGTTCTTTCCTCAGCTTTCCTGCATCCAGTGCTTGCCTGCAGAAGCTCTGAGCTCAGAGCTCTTGCTCAAGGTGTTTTTTTCATATCTAACTCCCAATGGTTCTTTTCTGTGAACCTGTCCAGACTGGAGCCAACAGAACTTCTCTCATCCAGCAGTAGCAAAGTGCTCCTAATGTTCATCTTACCTGAGCTGTGTATGAAGAATCACCTTTTTTTTTGTTGTTTGTTTGTTTTTTGTTTGTTTTTGTTTCAAACCCAGATCCCATTTTATTGATTTTCCTCAGTTCTTGCAGTGAAAGAGACTGGGGTCACTAGAGCAGCCTCCTGCAGTGTCAGCATTGATTTTAGACCAGGTGGCCCAGGCTTTGTCCAGGTAAGGATGTGAAAATACTCCAAGGACAGAAATTCAACAGCCTCTCTTAGCAACTAGTTCCCATGTGCCTGTGGTGAAAATACTTTCATTATATCAATTTAGAAACTCCCTGATTCAATTTGTCACCATTGTCATATGACCAAGTCTTGAGTTGATACATCATGGTGCCTGAGGCATTAGCACATTATCACATACACCTGCAAATTAGAGAGAACTGCATTATGGAAAAAGCATATTTTCTTAACAGTAACTTGCAGAGCTCTGTTTTAAAATTAAGATCAAGATGAAAACTTAATCTAGATTCATAGAAGTTTACAAGCTGACTTGTGTTGGCCTCATCAGGAGGTAGGTTTGTGATTTAGAGCCCTGGAGGAAGAATGCTTCCAGGCATCATTCATTAATAAGATTACCAGATTCTTCTGTTTTTTCTGTTCTTTTTTTTTTTTTTTTCAGGCTCTACTTCCAGTCCTCCCTGGCTGATATCAGACATTTTTCTATTACATATCATTCATTGCACTCTAGAGGCACTGTCTGGAAAAAGCTATTTGGGGTAAAATTAGGACCTAAGGCCACAATATCTGGAACTCAGCTAGAGGAAGTGAAATATGCTCTTCAACAAGGGCCTAATAAAAGCTAGGATATTTGAGGCTCCCTTTGTTGATAACTGAGTAATTCAAGAAGATATCATGAGGTCCCTGAATACTGCAAGTTTGAACCCACATTTGACAGCTTCATAGGAATGTGTCACTAATATTATTTGCTCTGTCTGCATCCTCTGGGAACACTTTCTTGGATGACTTCATTAAATTGGGAGAGCAGTGCTACATTTTAAAGGGTGCCAAAATCCATATCTGCACTTTCATTGAAACAGAGAATCACAGAATGGTTTGGGTTGGAAGGGACCTTAAAGATCACCTCATTCCAATCCCCAACCCCATGCCATGGGCAGGGACACCTTCCACTATCCCAGGTTGCTCAGATCCCCATCCAGCCTGGCCTTGGACAGTTCCAGGGGTGGAGCATCCACAGCTTCTCTGGGCAGCCACCAGTGACTCACCACCCTGACAGTAAAGAATTTAATCCTAATATATATTCTAAGCCTCTCCTCTTTCAGTATAAAACTATTACCCTTTTCCTATCACTACATGCCCTTGCTATTTCCAGAATAAACTCACTGAACATGGACATCCTTTCTACCTCATCCCTTTCTTTTCAGCCCTTAGAACCCAGCTTCAGCCTGGCAGTGGCAACATCCCAATATTCTCATTTCCTCTTTTTTCCACTTTCATTACACATACCCCCACCCCTTGCACCATTCAGGTCTGCATGTTTCCCTGCACTTTTTCCACCCTTCACATGTCATAACTTTTCAACAAAACATGGAGTAGGAATCTGCAAATAATGCAGGAGACACTATATGAGAATTTAAAAAAAAATAAAAGAAAGGTATAATTTCCTTCAGTCACAATTAGATCCAGTGTCTAGAAGGTTACAGAATCACAGCTGGGTTTCAGCATGGTGTGTACTCTAATGATCTATTTCCTATTTTTCAGAGAATTCAATACAATTGAATTTGATGATCTTAGAGGTCAAAAGCTGCTGCTATTTCAGGAAACTTAAATGAGGCACAATGCATAGAAAAGCCTGCTAGTTATGACTTTTTCATCATGACCTGTATATTTCATAAAGGATAAGCACGACTTACAAAAGGTGTGAGGCCAAACCCAGGCAGAGCATTTGAAGAGTAATGAATCTGAGTTATTAAATCCTGGTTAAGAAAGCTTATAAGCCATAATGCAAATCATGTATTATGCCCTTTAGCTGCAAAACATGTATTATGTCTTTTAGGATGATTTTCCAGCTCTGCTTCGAACAGCTGAAAATTAAAATCATGAAAGGTTTCATGGTGAGACGGATTAATTTGCAAGACAATTTCAGATTAGTTCATTGTTTGATTATACTGAAATATAGGTTGTGCAACCACATTGTTCTTCAGGATTGTGCAGTGTGATTCCCATCTAGCAGTGGTAAGTGCTTAAGACACCAGAAGTTAATGCATTGATTCTTAGAGGTACAAGAATGTATTAATCAGACAATAGGGGAAACAGGGAAGAGATCTTGGAAACTAGGCAAATCCACATTTCTGGAAAATTTCCAATGCAGTTACTCCAAAACTGCAACACTTTTTCAGGTTATGGAAGAACTACACTAAGGAATCACTATGGTATATTTGTTCAGATTGGGGAAAACAGCTTCAGCTGTTGGTTTCTCAGACAGCATGGGGAAAAGCCATCTCAGGATAACAGTACCAATAGAACTCTTCAATTTGGAAAAAAAAAAAACCAAACTGGCCATGCACAGCTATAGCCTGTGTCAAGCTGTAGAATGAAGAAGCACTTAATGAAATAGATTTTTTTTTCCTAGTCTGAAGTCTTAAGATTGTTTAAAACATGAGGAGGACAAATTAAAAACATTCAAGCCCAAGACCAAACATTACCTTAGTGGGTAAAGCAAACAAGATAACAGAAAGATCACTATTGTATTGTTTTGAAACTAAGAAATAGTTGATTAGATTTAATACATACCAATCAACTTTATTCCTTGTTCATCCATGTCAGGATGAGTAGAAAACAGCTTGATTTATGCCAAGGTAATTTTGAAGATACATAGAAATTTGCCCAAATGTAACGAGCAGTAAAGCAGCCAAAGTAGGAATATCATGGTATTTCTCTTATCACCAATTTCTAAAGGCTGGCTCAGACAAAATTTCTGGCAGGGAAATTCTAAGTATACTTATTTTGTCTCAGGTCAGGAGCTATGAAAAGTTGATCTCACAAGATCCATTTTAGATGGAAAAACTAGAACCAGAAATGTTGGTTCAAAATGTTAAAGAGTTTTAGAAATAGGTGGACATGAAAAATTGTCATCACCTTGTAGGTACTAAAGAGCACCTTATTAAGTGGCTATCTAGTTGACAGGAAAATTCATGGCAACCTCTTGAATTTAAAGATTTCTGTTATTTACAAGGAGAGGAAGGACAATCCCTGATATTCATTTAAGAAAGATAAGCAACTTGCACAACAGTACTACTGATGACATGACTAAATATAGAGCACATACTCGTTCCTGATCTGGAGTGTTTTCTGTTGAATCACACAACCTACAGAAGTCAGGAGAGCTAGACAGAAGGAAGGGCAAGATTCACAAGATACGTACAAAAATTTGGCACACCATCTGCAAGACATCACCCATTTCCAGCCTAAGCATTTTCCAGGACAGAATTAATATATATATATTTGTACAATGCCAAATAGATCTTGAGCAGCACAGAAAAGGTATTGTCACCAATAGATTGTGTTTTACCTTTTTATAAGTGCTGACACACTAAATTAAACATCTGTTACATCTTTACTTTCTGTAAAAGGCAGTTTATGCTGTGGGGAAAGTGATGGCAAATTTTATACAAAGTAAGATTTTTGGAGCCTATTTTCCATGCAATAGACTGAGAAGTTTTCCTAAATTTCCATGTGACCTGTGTCAGACAACAGAATTCTAAGAGCACCAGAAGATAAATATAGCTGATAAAATAAGAAAGATTAAATAATGGTAAATCTATTGTTGAAGGAATTCCAAATACGGAAAAAGGAATTATTCATTTTCCTGGCCACAGGGAAGAATATAAACAAGTTCAAATTGTATCCACAGTTCCTTTGAGGAAGATATGGAGCATGACATTGTACAAGAATAGTTTGGAGGGTCACTGTCACCCTGTGCAGCAGGATCTGACTGGAGACTGCACACAGGCATCAGCCCAGACAGTGACACTGCTGAGCAAGACAGATGGGAAAATGACATTGAGAAGGCAACACTGGTGCTGCATAACAAATCCAAACTTCTCCTTCCAAACATGCTGAACTCTCCTACGAATGAAAAACAAAAAAGGGTAATTATCCTCAGTTAAAAGGTTTTCTTTTCCAAACTACCATTGGGTTTTAAAAGTATGTTCTCACTGGAAGTACCCTTTGTGAAATCCAGAAGATATCTTCAAAATAATTCTGTTTTCCTTACAAATGTCCTTCATGTTTAAAGACATCCTACTGATTTACCTTCTAGATGCAAACATCTGAATATATCCAATTACCTCTCTCTCACCTGAATATCCATTTGCCCAAAATAATTATATTCATAGATCAAGTTAAGCATGTCCCCTGAAATGCACAAAAATGCACACAAAAGCAAAAATGAATGAATGAATGCTTTCCCTAATCACTGTCAAATTACAATTTCCTGTGACACAAGCTTTTATGATTACTATATTTAACATAGTCCCATCTCCTCTTCGTTTTCTCTCTTTTGCATTTCACAAAGTCTCAATAATTTACATACCCAGCGCCTAGAATCCACACGCTAGCATATATTTGGTAATCAAAAATTAAACTAAATAACAAATAGTCATAATTTTCTCATGACAAGTCTTATCATTCTAAACAGAGGTGGCAATAGTTATATGTCTGCACAGTGCTCACATTATTTGTAGAAGGGAGAAATACAAAAGAACAATTATATGCCAAAGTCACAGGATCATTTCCAGAAATTTAACTTACATTTTATAATGAACACTTGAGGGTATTTTTCTTTCTTTTTTTTTAATTTTTTTTTTCTTGGCAAAGGACACTGTAAGCCTGGCAGCACTGAGAAACCCTCAGTTCTTCAATACTGATGTACCTGTGACTATCAACATTTGGTTTGTTTTAAAGCAGACACTTGAAGTCAATTCCTTATTTATGAACACAGACTCCCTGTCATTCCATGACATCTGAGTATGAAGAGATCCTTTTTTAAGAAATGAGACAAATGCAAAGACAAACATCCATGATCCTTAAGACAAAAACCTTCAAAATTTTAAATCAAACTGTTCAATTCTCTGATGTTTCCTCAGGAATTATGCGTTTGATTTCTTTCCCCAATATGAGATACATCACTTTATTCCCATCAAAACTTTTTTCCCCAGTTTTGAATCCACCATTCCACAACCGGTATTACCCTTTTCTCAGCCCTTTTGGCAACTGCTACTTTTTGCAACTACATATCATAGTTAGGGCAAGCAGACTGTCACATGTTCCCAACTATCTTCACTAGGACATTTTTTCTAAAGAAATTGAAGACCTCTGAATTCACTTTCCAAGCTCTTCCTTAAGTTTGCTCTCCATTTGCTTTGGAAGATCCAAAACTTCACCCTGGAGTCCCCATAGTAGTAATAGAAACTAACCTGTTCAACAGGATGTTTTCAAATTTGAATATGTTGAAGATAAAACAGATTTTCACCTCATTTTTCTTCATACACCCATAAATAGCTTGCAGCTACTCTGTAGATCACTTAACACAGCTCTGTGCATACTAATAGCAAACCCCACACAGGACTCCAGACAAGATTCTATGTTAGCATCATCTTCCCTACCTTTCCAGAGATGTTACTTTCTCAGTGGCCTTGTAACTTGCCAAGGTCTCAGTCCTCTTCCTAAATAAGCTTTTGCCAGGCAGAACAATCTCTTCCCATTGTGGTCTCCCAAATCCTTTTTTCAAAGACCCCTTTGCAAAAGAATCTAAGATTTTGATTATCTCTGCTTGGCTCCAGAGGGAGGTGCCTGAGGGTTAATCATTCTCCTTCATTTTTCTGGCAACATGAAGAGTGCATACATCACAGCTTTCCAATATCCAACTTCTCTCCAGTTTCTTCCTGCTTTTTGTTACAATCCCAGCACATGTGCCTTCTTGACAATCCTCCACATCTCTGTTTGTCTCTTTCTATGCTTGGGCTCAGGTCCTTCTGTGGTTTTCATTCCACAATGCAAGTCTCTTGCTACACACCTGCATCCCTTCCACTCTTGGCTTCAATGGTTTGCAACAGCAGTCAGTTTCCAAAGGCAATGTAATAAACCATCTATATGTGAGAGTGACAAAACCAGTAGCTATAGTAACAGGAAAGCTTTAGACAAAACTGAAAAAAAAAAAAAAAAAATCTGAGGGGTATCACTCAACTGTTCCTCCATCCCCAAGTATTGCATGGTTCCACAAATGTCCTCCTGTGTTCCTTTGCCTGATTGTATCTCCACCTAGCCCAAAACACAGTGAGATAAAAATAAAACTTTATTTTGCTTGGCTTAAGGAGGAAAAATAAATAAGTAATCACACACAACAAAGCTAGGAAAAGGTTGTCTCTTTCCCTCCCAGAAAAAAAGAAAGATATATCTGTAAGTTGCAAATCCAGGACAGGCAAAACTGTCATTGTCCCAGCTGTAAGGCCACGTGTGGATACCTGTGACATGGAGCTGGAGAGCAGTTTGTGGCACTGCAGAACAGCACAGGTAACTTTAAAAACACAGCTGCAAGAAAAAGAACCTTCTGCAGGTTCTTGAGCAGAACTCTTGAATCTAACTGGACTGAGTCAAGGTAATTTTAAAAAATGCTTTTTTTTCTGTCATATAGTTTTCATACCCTAGAGCCTGTGTAGATGGACTTCCATAGAAAAGACCAAAATAGACTCAGAGTCTCAAATTATTTGACCACTCAAAAGGCCAGCAAGGTCAGCAAAACATTGTTCAGTAATTTAGCACACTTACACCTGTGACACCTTTTCATTCCTGTGCATTTGGATAGGCACGTCAAAATAGATAAACAGTACAGACTTAATTCATACAGAAAAAAATCATTATTTTATATAGACTAAAAGAAACTAAACCATCTTTGTTTACTGCAGTATTATCTTCCAAAAAATTATTCTTTCTTATTTGACCCTTCCTTTCTTGAGGAAGCAGGACTATTCTATATATCTTTTAAATATATACAAATGTGTTGCTCTTCTCAATAAAACCCACCTGAAATAGATTTCCTGTAATCAGTGAAGTAAGTAGCCATGCAAATCAGCAGAGAGAATTATGTATTTCAGCAAGGAATAGCCTGATATTTGTCAAACTAGAATATTATTAAATCTGATTCAATTTTACACAATGACATCTCTTCGTTGTTATTGATTAATGCTTAAAGCTCTCTAAGGTTGTTATACAACACTGTTATAAATAACTTATATTATTTAGATACATAATGGATGTGATCTCTACAAATGATGAATTATATCCCCCCTCTTAATTACAGCATCCTCTGAAATCTAACTTAAATAGTAACTAAGCAGATTAAATTCAAAAGCAAGAACAACAGTGAGGCAGTTTGCAAAACGATAAATGTATGGGGTTTTTCTCTCAGTGCTGTAGAGTTTTGCCACAGAATGTTTCATAAAGTATCATCTTTCTCAATATCTTATTAGATCTACGTAATCTGGATTTACATATTGATTCATTCGGTTTCAATGTCAATCAAGACATGAAAATTTAATAAAAAACAACGCTAATTGCTCCTCAGAGACTTAACAATAATTACTCCCGTATCATCTCAGTGAGGCAGACGTCTTTAAGATGTTCTGTTTTTCAAGCATAACAATTGTACGTCTCTTTTGGGCACTGCATACTCCTCAAATCAGCATTTCATTCACTGAGATGTTGAAGGCTGCCTTAACAACATATCACATAGGGGCTACACTTGATAAAATCGAAGCTGTATTCTGTCAACAATAATTATGTGGGTGTTTTGCTCATTTCCTGCTATAGCTGTCCCATGGCAACAGCGTGGAAACAGCGCTCATTTTTTAAATACATAAATGACTGCTTTGATGACACATTTCTGGCTCAGGTTTGGCAAAGGCACGGTGGAAACAAAGACTTTTTTGAGAAAGTATCACAACTACCTCTATTATATGCAAATCTGTAGGGAATGTGCTAATTCCCAGGCGGAGGGCGCAGCTTTGCTGTAGCAGTGGCAGAAGTGGCCTGAGGCATTTCCAGACACTGATAAAAAGTCGGCATTTGCACTTCAGGCCATTCTCTCCACCCTCGGTGAATTTCACAACAAATACCTCAACCAAAGGTTGTTATTCCACTTAACCCTGCCTTTGGGGTTGCTGATGATAAGGCAAATCAGATAAAATCACGCTAAAATTCCACGTTTTATCGGAATTATGTCCATTTTATCAGAATTTTATCTGGAGTGCTGAAAAAACAGCTGGTGGTATTGACGATTTTGTCATATAAATTCTGGTACATGGGAAATCAGCTTTGCAAGTTTCAGTTTTAACCGTTTGGAGAATATTTACATTTCTAAGTTTATTTTATGCCTTGTGAACCAAGAAGAATATGTACTGTACAGACAGTTCATAAAGCAGTCACAAGATGAACTAGGATATTGCAGGTTTTACCCTTGGCTCTGTGAACATCTAAGCTCCAATGTAATAAGACCTGATGGCAGGATCAAGTACACCTACAACTCCAGCCTTTCAAATATCAGCTTCACTGAGAAAAGTAGCAAAAATGATACCACTGTTTTTCTTTTCCTAATATGAGCACCCCGACTAAACTTGTTTCACTTAAGTTGATACTAATGCAATGAGAAACATCTGGAGATTAACAAAGTGGACCAGATTCAGGCTGGATTTTTAGAAGGAACCATTTAATAACCCACCGTATGTCCCTGGGAGCATCCTTTCTTTTCATTTTAACATTCTAAAGGGATTTTAAGAACCCAACATAGTACTAACAAAATGTAAAATCCATAGATACATGTATTTAAGATAAACCTATGATAAAATTCAAAGAAGAGAACAGTTTTTGCACTAGGGGAAAGAAACACAACTCAAAGTAAGGCCACACATAATGTCAAGCTGTACATTGGAGTATTAACAAAGCCCAGTGTGCCTGGGATGTCCAGAGTGAATCTTACACTAGCCACATATCAATTGTCTTTTGTATTGTCACATGGAATGTAAAGGAAACCAGGAGTGTTTGCTATCAGCATCTGATTAACCACTGAATTCTAACCATAGTTTTGGAACAAAGAACAATTTTATTGGATGCCAACCATTGTCTGTGGCAGGGAAACAGCACAGTTTCCATTCGAGAAGGATGAATTTTAATTCTGATAAGATGTGGGGATGAAATGCTAACTTAATCCAAATGAATATTCATATAGGAAAGTGAAAATAGGTGTCAAGGACTTGCTGCACTTAAGTCCTGGGTTACATGAAAACTGTACACCATTCAACAAAACAACAAGGTTTCTAATGATTACTTTCCCCATATAATTTATTCATCTATTCCAGAGCAGTGTTTCAGGGCTTAATGACTATTTGTAAAGCTCTGACTGAAATGCACTCTCAAAATGCAAAACATTAAACCATTTACAATGAATGAAGTAGTGTAGATTACTGGTTCAGAAAAGCCACTGCAGCTCATCAACATGTGCATTTGAAGGGTGTATTACTTCACCAGGCCCCTGTTCACAGTCCTGTGCAGTTGAGAGGCTAAGTGTGCTTCCTTCCCACTGAATCCACTCTGATGACCAGGGACAAAGGAGAAGTGGAAGAACTTTCTTTCTTCTCTTGTTTCACCCCATGTCCCCATATTTTGCCCATATGAGGCAATCTCATATCACATCTCAAAGAACTGCTTGGAGAATAAACAATATTAAGTGGCAATAGAATGGTCTGGGTTGGAAGGGACTTTAAAGACCACCTCATTCCAACCCTCCCACCATGGGCCAGGTACCAACACCTCCCACTAGACCAGACAGCTGAAAGTCCCATCCAACATGACCTTGAACCATGATGGGACATCCACAGCTCTCCTGGACAACCTGCTCCAGTGCTCACCACCCCCACTGGGAAGAACTGCACTCACCTCTAGTTCCTTGCTTGGCCGTGTTTCTTCCTGGAAGATCAGCTTTCTGAGTCAGAGGTTTCTGAAGATCTCTGGTACAACAGACTTCTCTGAGCACAAGTGGCAAACACATGCTCCCATGTGCTATCTGCTTGTTGATGTGATTCTCTTGCCCATTGTTGCAGTGCCATTGTACCTGTTACAGATGCTATATGCTCTTTAAACTAGACAAATAACTACCAAAAAATTCAAATGCTAATTTTCTTTAACTATATTTTTTTCTTCTTTGTACACTGTGGTAGTTCCTTATCACTATTAATAAAATCTCATGTAATACTAATGATGGTAAAGAGTAGTCCCAGTAAATTCTAAAGTCCCAGTAATTCTAAATTCCAAGACTTCATAAGACCAGATTTTAGTGGGAAAAGAGAAAGATCAGGCAAAATAAAGATTCTGGGATTAAGTAATCCTTCTTTCCACATTAACCAACTGTTGCCCAGACATTTTAATTCTACATCATGCTGTGCACAATGAATGAGAAGTCAGGAAAGGCAAAATCTTGGCTTTTGGTATCTCACACCTCTCTGCCCATTAGTTCATCTCTCCTACACCTGTCAATGGTGGTTATTTCTACTTTCTTGCTTCCACCATACACTGAATTTATTGCATCTTGGGACACAGGAGAGGGTATAGTTTATATTTATATACATCAATGCCAATGTACACACAAAAAAATAAATCTGTCAGTGGTTCATGGCAGCCTCCTGGACAGAGAAGAACATACATTGTTGTTACATTCTTTTTATTAATTAGCCAGCTTGGAAGTTTAATGTCAGTTTTCCTCTTAGCCAGGCACAGTATCTAGTTTGGCTGAAATATAATCTAATAAAGGGTCAGTGTGGGGACTGAAGGAAAAAGTTTAAAAGCCAAAAAAATAATTGCCCAAAAGAAACATGACTGAAATCCCAGGTTATACCAATTTCCTTAGCAGTACTGTATATGCAGATAATATTTATAGAAACCCGCATCTCCCAGAAATAGGCATTACGTTAATTAAAATGTGTTGTAGCCTAAGATTACATTTTATTAATTCCTGTTTGCAAGAAGGTCATGTCTAATGATTTCCTCTTGGAGTTACTGGTTTTAGCAATCAGACCATTAAAGATTTTGATTCTTGTTCTACTTGTGAAATTACTCAGATTCTTGCAAACACAAGTGCCAATTCCCTGATCTCTTGGTGTTCTTTTTAAGTTTTTGCCCCAGTGGGATTTTCTTTTTCTTGAGAGAAAACAGCTGCACATACAACATCAGGAATTGTAATTAATTTTGCACCAGTCCAGAATAAAAGCCATGTGTTCAGATAACCAGGATACTCCAGCATCCCAAATGCCCAGGATAAATTACTGTAACAGACCAATACTGTTCTCAATTGCATTATCACTGCCTTCAATGCACAATTGCAATTGTGCTTTACAGCTGGCACAAATATACAATTCCTTGTGAATAATTAATTCTAATAATAATGTTGAATTACACTGTAAATGCATATTTAAGTGTTCCTGACATTTTACAGAAAATCACATATGCAAAGTTCTCCCAATGAATGAGATATGAATTAAAAAATAACCACCTCCTTTAATGCCTTGGGGAATGGGAATATTTTGACCACTGTCAAAAGAGTGTATTGAAATCACATCTTTTAAAGCATTTTTTAAGCATGCAGAAACTCTAGAGAGAACATCAGAGTGGTTAGATGGACAGACAGAGGCACAAACAAATGCAACCAATTTATCTGTTTCAATACAAGGCAGTGGTTTGTCCTGAATCTGTTCAGAATACATCAGTGTCTAATATCACTAGCAGCACTAGCACATAACACACAGCACCTTCCACCCTTCTAAGTAATATTAATGTAAGTTTCAAACATTTCTAAATAATATTAATTAGTCACATTTCTGACCTGAGTTCATAGAGGGATCGAACTGAAGGCAGTTAACCAATTAAACAGGAGGGAAGAATTTTGGAACTTCATGCCTATTTTGCACACCCTAAAGATTACTCAGTTCATTTTCTCTGAATTTTGGGCAATATGAGCACCTATGGTGATTGAAAGCATCTTGTGGAACCAGCACTTGCTTTGGTTCTGTGTCCAAGGTTCATTCTTTGGGGGCTTTTAAAGATGCAGCCCCCTCATCTTCAGACACAAGCTTAGCTGTCCCTGCTGATTAATGCAATATATTGGCACGAGAAGTGCAAATATCTATAATCATGTCTCACTCAGGGTGCCTGATGACCTGAGCAAAGAGCAGGTACATCATGAAAACTGAGGAAAGGGCTTTCAGACAGGTCAGGGGGAGAAGGAGAAATGCAGCTCCTCCCTAACACAATAAGGATCAGGACAGATCTCCAGCATTCTTTGAATTTTTGCTAGTTTTATATGTCCTGAATTTGTTCTACAATTTAAAAATGCTTTTGTTTTGATATTTGCTTAAGGTAGAATGTCATTCCTAGCTCCTGCTTTTGAGCTCCTGCAGGAAACTCTCAGTGAAAGTAGCTGTCATCTAAAGAGGCAGCAGTTCAATGTCAGAAAACTTGTTGATCAACTTCTTGCATTCCTGTTCCCTTAAGAAATGAGTTCTAGAAAGCTTCTTCAAGGAACAAGGAAAATTGTTTCATACCAACAGTCATAGGCAATGTTTTCTAGAAAATTTTAAGCTTAAGCATCTACTAAGGCTTTTTTCAAGTATAGAAATTCCAGTGTAGCTAAATTCATAAATTCACCCTGCTTGGTGAAGGGCTATACTCCCCCTGTGAGGGCCTGTCAGTTTATTTAGACAGCCTGAAAACCCAGATGTGTTGTTTTTACCAGGAGCAAGGGCACACGACTGAGGAGGACCGGCTGTGGCAGCCGTGCAGGCTGCAGCTGAGGCAAGCTGAGGGCACAGCTCCAGCTTGTTACCAGTCCCACATGGTCAAAGTGCCCTTGCCAGCAGCATAGCAACACTGGAAGGATTGGAGGAGCTAAATAGCATCTCCTCTTTATCTGCAAATGAAAAAGAAGTTGCTGCTCTTTTCCCAAGCCTCTAGCTTGGCTTTTCTCTGTCCTTGCAGGTGACCTGAAGCGCTCGAACATTTCCCTCTTTCCACCTGCTATCCCCTTCCTTCCTGCCCTAACCTGACCTGAAGTAAATCCTGCCTTCAGACTTGACCCATACTTTGAAGCATCATCCAAAAACAATGCAGTTGCGAAATGTACAATTGGTATCTGCAGTCTACTCTACAGAGATTTGATAACACAGTTTGCCAGATAAGAATGTGAAAAGAAATCCATATCTTACTTGGCCACGTTGGCAAAATGACAGAATATTTTGCTGGCTTACTTGGTGGCTTTCAGGGAAGCAGGGAAATAAGCCCAGTAGAAAAACTTCCCTGTGTGACGTGCTGCATCTTCCATATGGCCCTTTGCTATCCTGGCTGAACCAGCACAGGCAAACTCATAATACTTACAAGTGTGAGATGTGCAGGTTTCATAACAGCATTCCAGTGGGAGTAATTGTAACCAGTTTTAAGGCAGAACTTGTCAGGTTTGGGAAAGAGAAGGAACGTGGTAGCACCTGCAACAGCAGAAGGCTGGATGCAATGACCTCACAGGCCCTACATTTCAGAGTGAAAAAAAAACCCACCAAACAACCAACTGAAGTCCTGGAAAAAAAAAAGAGCCAAGCCTCAGAAAGAACAACAGCAGAACAAAGGTGGTTACACATTAGCCAGCACACGTGCTCCTGTGTGGTTTCCGTGGCTGGATTGCTGGAGCTGCCAGAGAGAAGAGCACGAGCCAGCAAGGCCACAGCAGTCACTGCCACCTAATAGCCCCTTTGCCACACAGAATTTAAAAATATTACAAAACAAGAAAGAAAAAAAGGAAAAAATATTTTTAAAAGCAGTCTTTCTCCATCCCCACTCTGTTTCCCAGACACACAGCAATCTTGGACAAAGAGGGAGAAAGGAGGGTGTATTTTCAGGGGTGGCAAATGCATCCACAATTCCTAGCAGCAGGCAAACTGAGCAGGCTCGTGGTGCTGCAGTGAGACCTTAATTGCACTCAAGGTGCTACTGGCAATGTGCCATGAAAACGTGTGCTGGGAGATGATTCCTGTTTGGAAGAGTATAAAAAGAGAGACAAAAAGCAAGAAAAGAGATGGAAAGTAACTTGTCCAAAGGGTGAGTCACTATTCAGAGCAAAAGCAGCCTCCTGAATGTGAGCAAGGCCAGTGCCCTGTCTGCTGGGAAGCCTTTCTGTGTGGCTTTACTGCCTTCTGCCTCCAACTCCTCATACAAAAACTATCCAGTGGTAGTCCACTGCAGCCAGGTTTTGGGGGGTCTCAGGACCCCAGGGTGCATGCAGAACAACACAGAGCCTCTGAGCCTGGGAGCAATACATGGCTCATGCTGCACAGGGTGTAGCATCAAGGCAGCCTTTTCTAGGAAGGAGGGGCTCACAGATCCACAGCAAAGACTTGCACAGCAAAGTGCAAGGTGGACAGCAAAGTCACAGGCCTGCAGGTGGAAATGGAAGGAAAATAATGGATTCATTCTAAGAAATAACAGTCTTCCACATCCTAAAGATCTGCTTGCAGATTTGGGGGCTTCTGCAAAGCAGGGAGGAGCTTCTTGCTTAGAAAAAAGCAATGTCTGATGTTTCTCCTGGAAAGGGAACCCACCTCCTTGACGACCTTCTGCAACTTGCCTTATCATTCCCACTGAATGAGATTCCAAGTCTCAGGCTGAAAAGAATTATATGCAATTCTTGTAGCTGAATTAAGGCCACCTCCAACTGCTAGTGTCTCTGAAGTGGGATAACACTATTACTCTGTGTGGAAGAGAGAAATTTAGCGTAAAGGAATGGGTACAGTGTGGATGATTTGTGAAGTTTGTTTGTGCTTTACTAAAATTGATTTACTAAAATCAGACTGCAAAAGAGTCTGATTTATGTTTAGTGGCATTTTTCACTGAAGAAAATTATTGGCATAAATGTTTAGTATACCCCTGCCAAAAAAAAAACAACCCAACCACGAGGAAATTAACATGCAAGGCAAAGAGCAAAAGACCAATTCAAATCCCCTTGGGATTTTCTTAGTAATCAAAAGCCACTTGGAGTAAATATTTGCCAGCTCAACTATTTGAACTGTCCTATACACATCTCTCTAAGAGGCTCTGTAATAATTGACAGAGCACAATACCTAGAAAAGATGCCAGCACATCACAAATATGAGGCTGTTGATAGGATTAAGCATAATCCTGTCTCACCAATGAATAAAGAAAATAAGAAATGCAACTGTGTAGTGTTGAATAGCACTGAGTCTAAGATACACTTATGACAAGCTTTCGGTGTTTTTTGTGCATGACAGAGCTTCACTGAGAAAGTCATGCATGAATTCTGAAAAAAATGGCATTTTTACTGAGGAATGCCAGGCAAAGCAGGAAATAATCTTTAATTAATTTGTGAGGAACTTTCATTTGGCACACACAGTCTGCCAAAGAAAGGCAAAACAGTAGCTTTCTTATTAAGCTGATAAAATCGACCAAAAGTGAAGAAATCCCATAGTCAAAAGGCATTAGAACAATGGATTTTTACTAGAAGATGTTTTAGAAATCCACAGGGAATCCTGGCAATGCTCACCAGGTTTTTTCTCCTCAAATCAAAGGTCTTTCTGACAGAAAAATGAACGAATCTTTAAATTTTCTGCTATTCTGGATTTTTACTCAATATTTGATCTCAGGCAGAGTAAAATGCAAGTAGATTCAAACTTATTCCTTGATTCTAGCATTTCAAAGTACTGCACTTTGTCTTTTCTTATCGCTATTATTGACTTTGTAATTTCATTTTCAATTGCCACCTCCATCTCCCACCGGCTCACACAGGTATTAAGGGATATTTTTGTCATTTGTAAAATGCTGGGGAGACTCGTGATAATAGGCACTTCATAAAGGTAAGGTGTTATTTTAGTGAAACTGGGACAAACTGCTAGTTTCAAACATAATTGGCTACAATGGAAAAACTGGAGCATCCGTGGAAAACTGGGCCATGGTACGTGTGAGGTGCTAATATTTATCCTAATGTGGCAGCTTTGTCTCAGTTCATAGGAGCTCACCCCTATGCACTGAGGTGTGTGAGCAAAAGAGCGTTAAAAGAATTTTATCGTTATTTGAAAGTGCTTCCTGGGAACAGGAAGCAATTCAGCAAATCAATGTGTTTGTTTTTCACATCCACAAGCCAAAATTTAAATCTCACTTAAGCCTAAAGGGAAACAAGTTGGGTGATTTCAGCGTAATCCCTTCAGAAATGTATTCTCTTCACAGGAACTGCTCAGCACAGTAGCAGCTCTGTGCAGGAGAAGCCTCACACTGAAACATTAGAACTGCTACAGTTTAGGTTAAGAGGGAGAGTCTTTATTGGCAGGCTTTATAACAATATCCTATATAAATTCATAAATGGTCTTAGCATATCGACATCCTGGAAAGGAAATATGGAAAACTTGCCTAGGAGCTGCCTGCATTAATCTTCATTCTATCCTGTACTGGCATCTTTCCCAGTTTCCTATGCCCAAAGTTCACAATGTCTGTTTTTAAAGGAACACACTGACCCTTACAGAGAAGAGCCCAGAAAGCCTGATTTGCTACTAGTTTTAATTTTCATATCCTCTTTTCCTAAAACAAGGAGGTTCTGAAGTGCATTTTCTAATGAGCCAACAGAAAACAGCCTTTATGTGAAAAAATTTGGCATGAAAATCAGATGACTAAGGAATGTGGATTGATCACACCACCAGGCCTTATGGGGAGAGAATAAAGCAGCAGTATTCCATGGAACCAAAGCTCATGGTCCAATCTCACTAATGTGGACCAGCACTGACTCTTTGCCATGGGCTCTGAGCAGCTATGCAGGAGCTGGGCTGGGTGAAAATCTCAAGAATGTTTTTATCCTGCACACTCCTTGCCATGGCCAGCAGTGATTTTGCCTTTGTGAAGCAAATTTTAGACTCCACTCACCCCCTCTGAGGGAAGAAGGGAGAGCTGAGATCAGAGCCAAGCAGCTGATTGATAGCTGCAGTGCAGACACACTCAGAAAGAAGTTCCTGGAAAAATAAAGTACTGCACGCTGTGAGACAAGGAGGTTCAAGGATTTCTGTGCAACAGAACCACTTCACTCTTCCAGGAAACTCTCCCAGCAAAACACTTGTAGTGGATCCACTGGCAAAACAGGGCTCATGCAATCATCAGGAAAACACCCTCCCTCTTGGTGAACAGGCTGACAGGATAACAGCCTAAGTTACCATGGTGCCTGTACCACAACCTTAGGAGCACAGAGCTCACCCCTCGTCTCAACAGAACATGAACACACAATCAAATCTCACTATATACTTCTGATTTGTCTGCTTCTCTTACAAGTCAAGAGTCCTGGCACCTGAGTTTGGGAAGAGACTGCCCATAGCTGTCCCAATGCTGCAAAGTGCCCAGCTCTCCCCCTGCTGAAGTGGAAACCCAGGCAATGCTGAGTTTCCTACCAGCACATGCATTCCTTGCATCTCCTCGAAACCCCTGGCAAAAGGAAGAGGGCTTGCTGAGGGGTCCTGGTCTCTGAGAAGGTGTACTTGTCATGTTCTCAAACTGAAGAGCCTGTGTCACCAACTCAAGGGGAGATGTAACACAAAGCCTGGTGTTGGGGTGTGTATATAAATCTGTAGGGACACCTGACATGGTCAACCATGTCTAGCATTTTTCCTACCTCTGACTACCCCAAAATGTCTTTCCAAGATCTTACTTCTTCCTTAATGGTGATGGTAATAATTCATTCTGGGTTACAATGAATACATAGGTTCCATACTAATCAGCTCCAAGGTTAGCAAAGGATACTGCCTGCTGCTCTTTTTATCTAAGCTAATTTATTGAAATTAAGTTAGTTTACCTGCTGACCTCTATGAATACATTCAGGGTATTCCTCAACAGTCCATGATATTAGTCTCTGGGAAAATCAGCAGCAGGAGATAAGACTAATACCTTCTAAAACCTTTCTAAGCAAAGCTCCCCTGTAGCAAAGTTGTTACCCTATAGCTCCTGCCATATACAGCACATACTGTGCTAATGGAGATGCAACACTAGCAGAGATTCTAGGTCAAGTTTCAGTCTCTTCCAGTACAGCTACTGTGGATTTAGGCTGGGAAACTTGAAAGAGGAGTTTTTTCCTCACTGACACTGTGAGGATGTGAGGACAGTGTGAGATGACCACCTAAATTACACACAATGCATTTTTTATGCACTGGAGAAAAGGAACACCTTTGTTTCTAACATTTTGAAGTTTTCCCTCTGATGCATGCTCATAATTCCCACTGATATCTATAATACAATCCATGCCCCAATTCCCATTATGCTAGCACACTGCTCTCAGTGACAAATGACAGAGAGGATGAAGACAACAATAAAAGGGACATTATTAAGGCAGGTAAAACTTCCCATGAGAGTAAGTCTTAAAATATGTATGTTAGATGAATGGACACTTGCCTGAGGTTGCCTTTATCACTCAACTAAAAAGATATCTAGGAAAATTATATTCCCACTGCTTTGGCAAGAGGCACTTCCTGCATTTGCTCCCTGAACACACTTATTCGTAGCCTTCCCTCATTTTAATACAAACACATGGGGCTGGTCTAGCCAAAGTTTTCCTCCTGTGGCTGACAGCATTTGTAGTTTGTCTTTATCAGCTGTGCATAGGAAAGTAAAGACACCACACCCAGGCTGCTCCTTGCACCTCCCCTGCTCCTTATCCCTCCCCACCTGGACCTGCTGCATAAAGGACAAGCAGCTGGAGCAGGTTCAGCACGGAGAACTCAGTGTTGAAGGCGTTTGCCAGCAAAGCCCAATGCCTGCTTCAAGCCTCTGGTGTTATCAAATAAAGGAGTCACAGCCCAGCACACATCCCTGCATTTTGGGTATTGTTTTGAGATGGGATACACAGTACAGTATCACCAACCTGCATCTTGAAACCTGGGTCAGTCCCTAAAACTAACTGTAATAGCTTAGAAATATTTTGATTTTTAAAAAGTCTTTGTTTTCTGATCCTTGGTGTTTTCCAGCCTTAGGTTCACACTCCTGAGACCCTAATCACCCTCAGGAGAGCTGTAAGCATTTCATTTTCAGACAAAATCTGGCACTCTGGACTAATCCCAAGACTCAAGGCTGCTAAAAGGAAAAAAAATGCAGGGGCATGGAGAAGAGTATTAAATACATAATAAAGCATGAAAGCTACCAATATCCAATTCAGAATTGTATTCTGCGAAGGTAGCAGCCAAAATTACTCTATTTCTAAGAGCTATTCTAACACAGCAGAAAGCAAAGTTTAATAAAACCCCTTAGGTTTGCATTTTACTTGCAAACGTTCTGGCAGGGTGAAAGGCCAGGCAGAGACCTTTACTTCATCTGTCACTTGACATTTTTTGGAACATCTTTGTCACTGAAGGAATGAAATTTTGCAGCAGTGAAATTTCAATGTATGGGAATGGGAAGCAAGGGCAAAGGGAAGCACATACAGACAGAAGCTCATGGAAGAGCTGCCAAATACAAGCAGAGTAGCTGCAGAAATTATTTCACTCTACTCTCATCCTAACCATGCAACAAACCAGAGGAAGGATATCTTATGATTGAACATTGGCCTGGAACATCTGAGTTCAGTTCCCAAATATTTCATAAAGCTTCAGACTCAGCTGTCATTTTATAAATATACAAAGGAAAAGAATGTTTCCTTTCTTGCACTCTTGTTCTGTCCTTTTTCTTCATATTATGAATCTGCCTCTTAATTGATGTGAGCTACTTAGCAAAAAGAACCCCTGATTTCAGCAGGGGCCTGTAGCTGCTGTAACAGCAAATCATAACCCTAACCCCAAACCAAATCCCACCTCAAATCTTTGCAAAAAGGTGCAGCTCTGGATCTGCCTTTAGGAGCAGGAACATTACTGCTGTAAACAGCCTCTGAGCCAGTTGTGAGAAGACACGCCACAGTTCTTATTCTAGCAACCTTTGGCTTTTTGACTAAAATACTTAAAGAATCTAAAAATACAGTGTGAACTAAATCACGCTGCCTAAAATTCTACTTTCCCTCCCCTCAAATTTTATGCCTTTTATTCTGAAATGGAAAAATGGCAAAAGCAACAATGAAAGGGTGATTATTAATCTTTGATCCTGAGTCACTTTCTCTTACAGAGCCCTATTCTTCACCTCAGGAAGTGTGATACAGGAGCACTCCCACAGCCTGATTAAAGGTTCAGGTATGGGGTCACACAATGCACAAAGAGAGCTGCAGAGTTTCAGAGAGCAACGTGTATTTAATGTGTGACTAAAGGCAAGCACTATAAAGAACATAATAATGAACATTCCTAATGATTGCCATAGCTGTGAAACTGCCACAGAACTGTTTGAGGTAATTGTGGTGAGAAATTGAGTTGTTTGTTAAGAAAGAAATGGTCAAATCTGTTTTCCAGAGTGCTAGCCTGGGTGATTACAAAACAGAACTTGCTGGGAATGCCAACTTGCTGGAAAATGGCAGTGTGCCCTCCTCAACAGAAAACAGCCAAAGGGACCTGGGTTTTACTGGCTCACCCGAAAGCTGAGGAATTAGAATTGAAAACAAGCCGGGTGAGGTAGCTAACAACTGGGATTTCAGGTTTGTCAGCAAAGAGATGCCTCAGAGAAGGGTCAGAGGTTACACCTGGAGATTTAGAAGATAATGACAGAGTTCAGACAGGCATCAAACCCATCTGGTCCTTCAGAAAGCAAACTGTCATGAAATCCAGTTCTGAAAAGAACAACTTGGCTTATGATGCAAAATTCATTACTTCCTAAGGAAGATGCTCACTCCAGCTCTCCCTTCTTAAATGAAGAATCAGAAGAAATATTTTTTTAAAAAAAGAAGTTATCAAAGTCTAAATTTTTTAAAAGTCCACAAACAAATCAGCTGTTGCAGGAGCCCCACACAATCCCAGGTGACTGAAACAGCAACCCACCTGCAAGCTCTTACCACTGCTCCCTCTAAAGATTACTTTTACAGCTTTACAACTTTCCTGCACAGGAATTGCAGCCCTCTGAAGAGCACTGACATTGCAGATGACAACAAAACTGTGTCTGTCCGAGAGCAGGCAGTGCAGGGAGAGCAGCAGCATCGCAGCCAGCCCACTTTGGGAATGGCATCCGAGCCCCGCCGGCCCGCGCTGGGCAGGAGCCTCTCTTTTCACCAACACAAAGGAGGACGTGTGAGCATGAAATCCACTTTGAGCACTGCTCACAGAGCTGAGTCTAAAGGCTGCTTTGGCCTGGCCACCATGAGGAGCTGCATTTTGATGTTCACGCTGTTGGAAAACACCTTTTTTCTCCCCCCCTCCTCTACCATTCATAGGATTTTTATGTTCTAAGTCACTTTAGGAATCCAGTTTAAGAATTTGGTTCTCAGCATCTAGAATTTATAGACTTTCCAGAAGGGAAACAGCTGTAAAAGTTATAGCAAATCAGATTTACTGTTAATCTACTAGTTCCTTAAGATTTCTGCATCTTTGGCCAGATATAAAAAAAGCAACATTCTTTTGTGAAGTCATACTTTACACTCAGGTGTAACGCTGCCAAATTTTGAAGGTGGTAATCTGGCAAGAACTGGCAAAACATCAGGACAAAGACAGCATTTTATATGCTTTTTACTAGATCTAACAGCAATTCAGGACTTCTCAAGAACTCTGCTCAATTTTTCATTTGCTGATGAGCAACCTTATAACTAATCTAAACATAAAGGCTTAATCTAAACATAAAAGCTTGCTCACCTACTCTGTCAAGAGAGTGGGGCTTTGTATCTCTCAAAGAAATTTTGATTAGACAGAACATAAAGAAACAGTTTGCAACCATTTAATAGCAGTAACTATTAAATAGCATACACTTTTGATTCAGACCTGAATTTAGTCAAAGGTATCCTGGAAAGTCCTAAAGTATGAAAATGCATTGGCTATCAGATATAATGTGGGCTGTTGTGCTGACAACTGTACATGAGCAGGAAGAAAAAAGATTTTGTGACCTTGTTTCTGCATGTACCTGTGAAAAAAAACCCAACAACAAAACCAAACAAATCCCAAACAACCTCTATTTGTGAGGGCTTATGAAAAACTTTAGATCTGTAAAGCTCTGGTAGTCCTTTGTCTCATCTTGCTGCATATTAGGGATATATTTCACATTCAAATTTGACTTACAGCAATAAGCAGCCAGTACAGTTCATGCCCTGTGTGACTCACAGATTGTAGTCAAATACACTGTTTCACAAAAGGGGTGTCAAGGACACTCGTCAGCATTCTAGAAAAAAGACAAAACCATCTCTGATAATTCAGGCACTAAAATCCCCACGCATTTTGTACCATCATGACTTAAAGAACTGAAGACAGCAATGGCTACCAAAGATGAAGCACAGATATTTCAGTATGGTGGCTCTGCATTATGTTATTCTTAACCTTTTCTATTTCTTGTTTCTAAAAAAGCTGCTGCATCCATCTACTGTACTGGAAAATTCAGTGGCATGAATGGTTCTAAATTTAGGATGCAGGACACTGCAGCTGTGATAACATTTCGGAAGTGGAAGGCATAGTGGGTACATGACATATTTAGATAAGAGGACTATTTTTAGGCAAAATGAAGCTCAGTTTTGGCTACTTTAGCAAGTGCACTAATTTGGCTAATCAGTTCAGATAGACTTTATCCCAGCTCCCATTCTCACCTACAAGGTACTGCACACTGTGACCCCTTCTCCCTATTTGTCTCTTAAAAAATAAGGAATAAAGCAGGAGAAAAGTAATCATAAACTTGTCACGTGCATTTCTGTTACCCCTTCCTAAGCATCCAGTGGCAGATACTTGGAGAAAGGCCAGCAACCTGTCTAGACCACTATACTCTGATGTAGCACAGCCATGCTCTCCCATAATTTCCTCCTCTCACCCAACTGCTTTTGTTGGTGTCCTCCAAATGGAAGAAATTATCTGCTGGTCCATTTCTGCTAAGTTCAGCATTTTATTGCACTAAGAGAGAGTGCAGTCTACTATCTCCCTTCCACTTACTTCAAGCTTAAAACGTTGCTCCATGACTGGATCATTTTTCACCTCTTTTTTCTTTTTAAACCCCCTAGCAACTTCTTCCCATTTACATCCTTTTCTCCTTTAAACACATCTCGTCTTCAGAGTAATCCATCCTGGTTTCTTAAGCCTGAGCCTGGCTTCTGTAGGATCTCATTTTGACACATACTTGCCATGTCATTTTTAGATAGCAAGTTCTCCATCACCCAGAAACAGATCATTGACAGCCACACAGAAAAGTGCCAGTTTTAAAATCAGAGTCCAGGCTTTCAAGTCAGGAGCTATCAGGCACATGCTTTAAAAAAATTAGTATTTGGTTTTATTGATAGAAAAATGTTTTTAATACATTTCAGTGAAAATCCATAATCTGATCAAGACTGAAAGCAGTTATAATTTGTAATATTGAGACAGATTTTCATTAGCAAGCTGCACAAAAATAAAAGTTAATTATTTCCAGACTAATCCATACCAATTTCTCAATATAAAAGTTTGAGGTTTTTTTCCTTTTTTGAGGAGAAATTGGCAGTCATATGCTTCAAGTACTGCTGCCATTCTGGTTTCCACCAGGAAAGTATAGGTGCAGTGAATCTACTAAACATAGTCCAAATTGTTTAATATAACTGGGATTTGGGCATCTGCAGTAGATTTGTGCTTCTCCAACAGCACAGAGCTCAGCAGACTGGGTTATGTGTTTAAAAATGAAGCTGGGTGCTAACGAGCCTTACCCAGCATGCAAAATCCACATTAGAGAATTCCCAGTCTGTGGCTCCACAGAGCTTGGAGTCAGCTCTGAAAATCATGAATGGCCTGGGTTGGAAGGGATCTTAAAGATTATCCAGTTCCAACCCCCTGGCATGGGCAGGGACACCTCCCACTATCCCAGGTTGCTCAAAGCTCCATCCAGCCTGGCCTTGAGCACTGCCAAGGATGGGACATCCACAGCTTCTCTGGCAACCTGTGCCAGTGCCTCAACACCTTCACAGTAAGGAATTTTTTCCTAACATATAATTTAAACCTACTCTTGTATTTTGAAGCCATTCTCCACTGTCCTGTCACTAGATGCCCGTGTAAACAATCCCTCTCCACCTCTCCTGTAGGCTCCCTTCAGGTGCTGGAAAGCCACAATCAGGCCACCCTACCCAAATATAGACACATGACCAGATTACTCTCCCAGAGAAACCAACTAAACAGCACTGTTTTCAATGGAGTCACACTGGAGGAAAAAAAAGGAAAAAGCATATTTAGATCATCAGCAGTATGATGAAATTTTCAACTCCTTAAAATTTTCCAAAGAATCTGCAGTCACATCAATGATGCCTTTAAGAAACTCAAATCTCAATACCAGAAATTAGGCCCCATTCATTATTTTTATCCCTTAATCCTGCTGAGCTCCCAGAAGATTTGTTGTACTGCATTTGAATTTCTCTTGCAGTACTTCAGCGAGCATTTTGATGGAAGAATTCCACTACCCGAGGCACGCTCTCCCAGCTTATTACACCAACACTGCTCTCTTGTGGCAGACACTTAAAGGGAATTACTGATCCATGCTCTACACACTACTTAGCTAATGCAATCCAGTGGGCTAAGGGTGTTTACAAAGCCACCACCAATAAAAACGGATGCCCACATTTTTGATAGATAAAACAGACAAAAAGCAACAGCAGATCATTAATTTGTCTTACTGGATATGGAATATTCAGGTGTTCACCCTCATGCCTCTGTCATTGCCAAGACTTTGCACAGAGAGCCCTGCTTTTGCAATTCTCTTTTCTGACCTTTTCTACTGAGATGCATGTATCAGACTGACCCTAACAACCATTCTGTGCATTTTTAAATGTCTTTCAGAAATTAAAATCCACTCCTCAAAAGGAAACACCATTGTTTCTCTCTATCAATTCTCACAGTTACCTGATGATTTGAATTCACCATCTATATAAAAATTACAATTTCCCAGACATCATTCACATTAGCAGTCTATGGAAGACAATGAACTGATAAATGCATTAATTTCCTTGATTTGAAGAGTGCAATGAAGACACAAATTCAATGAGCATGAGGCCAAGTGACTACAAAGTTGTCTAGAAATGAAAAAGGGAAACCAAAACTGCAGTTCAATTAGATAACTAAAGTGCCTAAAGCATCCAGAGTTTTAGTGGATTTTTTTCATCTTCATGGCACTGAGAATATCACTGATGCCCTACTGGAGCAATTCTCCCCTGGATAAACATCAACCATCCAATTTGCTACTTCTTAATTATTTGCAAATTAAAAATTACGAAAGTGATGGTTTTCTTCACTATGGTAGGAAAGACTAGATTGTGTGCACCATGGACACCAATCACCAAAAAGGCAAATACCCCCTGGACAGGCAAGCAACAGGACACAAGTCTGACACTCACAGTGTCAGTTGTTGGTTGGTGCAGGTGTTATCACAAAACACTCATTTAAAACAGACACTGTTAGTAACACTTTGCCACAACAGGCTCGTGGAATTAAAATGAATCTGTAATAAAGGCTCACACTGGCATCAGCAGAATTAAGACAATCCACAACATGGGGAAAAACCTCAGCCAGATGTATGTACCCCAGTGTGACAACTCAGTGGTTTGTTCTTTAGTGCAATTCAACACATTCAGGTACTGACTACAGCTGAGTAGGTGGCATCACTGATGGAAGCAGGTGGTGGATTTTTACCAGTAACATCTTGCTCCTCTGCCTTTTCCTTCCTTGTTGCGCCATTTGACTTGCAGAACTCAAAGCTGCTCTATATTTTTAAGCACAAACCAGAGGCAAATCCCTCACTCTGGCCAACAGGTCATTCTAGCCCCAGCCTCAGGAACTGCTCTTGCAGCTCCCATGCCCTCTACCATTGGATCATGCCCTATCCATGGGAAGGGTTTGGATATGCTGCACCTTTTGCAAGCAAGTTAGTTGAGCAGCTCCCCTAGGCAGTCCCCAGGAATCAAAGCTTTCTGTCTACTCAGCTTTTCCAGAAAGGTCATGACAGTGATGCCAGCTCTTGTTTATCCCTCCCATTGCTTCTGCTCTCTGTATAAACACTGGACAAACAGCCCTGCCAAGGCCAAGAACTGCAGCTGGAGTACCCAGCCCCCAGGGCTCCTGGGGAGAGATCCAGGGAAGCCAGTGGCCAAACATATCTGCAACAACCCCAAAGGAAAGGCCAGCAGCACCATCACTGCTCTGAAGCTCCAGGAGGGTGACCCAGAGCTGAAGGACAACAAGGATTTCTGTGGTGGAAACCCTGCCCTGTTCCAGCACACACAGCTTTTCCTGCTGCAGAAAGATGCAAATCCTTAAAAAGGGTCTCAGGCTAAGGCTGATTTTGCTTTGTCAGTGACAACCCACCGTGTGACAGAACACAGGCATCCGGTGTTCCACTCAATTGTCATATTTTGATTGCATCTGTCACACGCTGGTAGATCTTCAGGTTGAGGGAGATGATGAGCTTTTAGTTTTCCTTTCTCACAGCTTTGCACTGTATGCCTCTGCAGGAATGAACTTGTCAACCCAGATGCAAAATGAATGAATGGCTTTTAATCACTTTGATAATGTTAACGTTATTGCTTTGACAGAATAGCAGCAGATACAGTTTGCTGATTCAGCCACTTGTGTAACGATCTAATGGGCTTTTCTGGCTAATGCCATGCTCTAAAAATATACACTGGACTAATAGATGAGCCTCTGCTATACTGAAAAACAGGCTCATTAAGACAATTCCTCTGAAAAGTGGCATTTTTATGACAAGATACTGAAGCATTTAATTACCCTCTATCCTGACAGAGCTGAAAGAAATTAATTAAAGAGAGAAAAAAAAAAACCAACTTTGCAGCAATGTAGCAGATCTTGAGGTAGGAAAAGATGCCAACAGTCAGAAGTGTAAAGGGAAATCTGAGACGTGTGAGGCTGTTTCCCAAAGGAAACAGTCTGTTGATAGGCCACAGATTGCCCTTCGTTTACACGGAACAGAAGGCCAGGTTCCGAGAGAGGGGCTGTCATTACAGCACAATTAATTTGCTCTGCTCTAGTCTGCGCCAGGAGAATATCGGCGGCTGCTGAAGGATGGGGAAGCCTGAGGCTTGGGAAGGCAGGAGAGACTTCGGTGATATTTGAGGTAAGGGACTTGTTTTCACTGTAGAGTTAGCCCGGATTATCCACCCTTAAGCTCATCCCCTGCTCTCCAAGAGTACGTAAGGAGAGCCAGGAGCTCTGCTCCGACTGCAGCAGCACGGGGCTCTCAGCAGCGCTGGCACTGGCGGTGTTGTGCCGGGAAGCAGCGCCGGGTGACTCCGGGCACAGCCCTGCAGCCAGCTGCCCTGGCACGGCCCTGGTGACAGCCCTGCAGCCTGTACAGATGGCATTAGCTCAGCCTTGGTGCTGGCCCTGCCATCAGACACAAAAACAAACCTTACGCAATCACTGTCGCTTTTGGGGCAGAGACCTGCTCCTGCCTTTGCTCCACTTCCTGACAGAGCTGTTTGTGCAGCAACGTGGGAAAACAGATCACAGAAAAAAACACTGAAACTCTTTTTTAAAACATCAACCAAATAACCCCCTACTTGCTTTATGATTTGGGTTTTTTTCCTTCTCAAACTCCATTGTCTCTCAGTCCAGCTCAGCACTCTGCAGCAGCAGCCTTGCTGACACCCAGAGAAGGGCAGAGGGGTAGGAAGAGGGGCTTGAGGAGGAGACTGCTAAATCCTGCTTAAGCAGGGCTGGTACCACAGGAGAAATCCGCAGCCTGGGTTATCCCCACTGTAGCCTCAAAGGCACATTTCCTTACAAAGAGTTAACACTTAATCAGGCTAAAGACTTTTGCATGTGAGTGCAGGCTAAGTCAGCAGCCTGGGTGGACTTCCCAGTGGTGCAGGGTTGAGGACAGGGCCACAGTGACCGTGAGTGGAGCAGATGGAATTCCCCCTCCTGCAAAGAACAGCTTCACTGGGCACTGAGAAATCCTCAGTTGCTCAGAGCAGTGTCCTTTACATCTTTCCTTTACAGCAAATTCCAGATGTAATAGAACCATGGGCCGTGGCCTGTGTGCCACACACAGATGGGGCCCCCAGTTCTTTCTAGCAGCTCTCCTTCCATTTCTGCCACAGGCACACGTGGGTGACACAGCAGGGAGAAGAGTATCACAGAATAGGTGGAACTTCAGCTGCTCAGACAGCCCGTGCCAGCTTGTCCAACTACGAAATGAGGTTGATTAATTTAACCCTTTTCCTTTTGCTGTTTCACTGTTGGATCACTGGTCCGAGTCAGCAATGTGTGCCTGCCTTTGAACCCCCGAGACAAAGTCCCCCTGAGCAATCCACTGACACGACTAGGAGAGCTCACATCCTCCAGAGTCAGAGGTTCACTCTACCAAAAGCAGTGAAGCATATATTACTCTTTGCATATAATTCACTTATGTGTGTGCAAAACGTGATTTTTTTTCCATTGCTGGCACAAAAGCACAGCCACACACACCGGTTCATTTTAATTCTTTAGAGAATTCTCACTGTTTTAAACACCATGGTCCCGGCAAACAAACAGATATCCAAGTACCCTTCTAGGAGCCCTAATCGGAGGCTGGATTTGAGTCACAGCCTTAGGGGGCAGACGTAGGTGTCGGTATCAGCACGGGGTAAGAGGACAGCGCCAGTACCTCAGCCCGGGCTATGCCAGCAGCCGCAGCTGATCCTGCTCCAGGGGCACATCCACCAGCAGCCAGCCAGGCACGGCACTGCCCTGGGGACACCGCGGAAGAACGGGGCACTGGCCGCACGGCTGAGTGCTGCTGAAAAGATGGGGAAGCAATGAACTGGATGGTCCCCCCAGGGCTTCCTTGCCTTTGGCTGTCACCGGGAGGTTGGCATGAGAACGTCCCCGCTCGCTCTGGCCCTGCTGCCAGTGGAGCAGAGCCCCGCACCTGCCGCACATCCCTGCCTGACTGGGAAAGGTGACCCTTTCTGGCAGGAGAGAGGCTGCAGCAGCTCCCTCCTTGCCAGAGCCACTCCTCATTAGCGCAGTCAACACCTCTGTCCAAGATGTACAGCGTTTTTATTACCGCAGTTAACAAAAAGAAGCAGCTGTTCAAACAATGTGTAGTGGCAAGTGCTAATACTTTGAGGAAACACATCCAACTGCAAAATGTTCAGCACATCCCTCCATCATAGAGGGTAAGAGAAGGACCGAAAACAGCTGAGTGGGCATAAAGAGCTCACAAATGCCTTATTAATAAGTGTGTTGGATCTAATGATCTGTGAAACTGAAATGAGATTATTTGGATTATCTCATTAAACAAGAATAATAGCAATAGTAACCGGGTAGTAATTAAGAGTGGGCCAATCCAAGGACAAACTAAGTAATAAGGCCAAAAGGCTCTTAATTAACACTCTGCTTGTTTGTGCCTGTACTTCTACACCCAGAATTTATGAAGAAATGAAAAACAATGGCTAACGAAACTGCCTGATTTTAACAACCAGAAAAGAAGCCACTGGCTACCCACACCTGCATGGAGCATTCAGTCTGAAAACTAAACAATGACTAAATGGTGCTATTTGGGCAGAGCCAGCCCTGAGGAAACAAACACACGTAGCCAAAATGTTAAACTGTTTTCAAAGGCTCAGCAATTAGCAACCAGCTCCGAGCAAATCTGCAGGGTAGGAACAGAACAGAAACCATCCATAATTTCAGCCTTTCTCAGGTTTTAACCACTAGCCATCCCAGCCTCACAACAAAACCATAGCTTCTCCTCAAAACTTGAGAGCAGTTCCTGAAGGCTTCGGTGCATAATTTGAAGTGAAAGAGGACACGAATTTTACCTTTAAGGCGTTGTTTACATGTAAGTATCAGAAGCTCTTTGGCTCAGGGCAAAGAACAGAACACCTCTGCAAACTCACAGGAACGGATGGGGCATGAGGGATTAAACATGACAGAATCAGCCTGAGTGGCATTAGGTCAAAAGGTCCCTGGTATTGAAGCCTGAAGTAATTACTGTTGTACAAAACCCACTGCTCCCCTTGCCTTCCCTAAGTACTCCTCACTTGACGGGAAAAGCAGGCACTATAAAATACAGCGCGGTACTAAAAGGCTTTCTTTTCCAGGGGACTGGATAAACGATTCTAAAGGGTGAAGACAAACTGCTCCAAGGCCTTCACTCACAGCACTGTCCTCTCCTGGCTTTCCCAAGGCAGCACGATCTGGCTTAATGCTCCAGGTTACTGAGCCCAAACACACCAGGGACTGCATTTACCAAAGGAACTTCAATTCAAAATCTCGGGACACAAAGCATTTATCTCCCTTTAAGGCTTTGCTCCCACGTACTGAATTATTAACATTAGCAAAGAAAGAAAAATAAAAGGGTAATTGAAGGAAGGTACCCTGAAGAAAGGTGTCTTTGTTACGAGAGTTATTACATCAAGAACAGGAACTGCACCTCTACAAAACACGCTCATCATTCTCCATAGAGGATGGTGCAATTTGAATCTTGCTTTTGTAGCAAATTTGAACTGTAAAAGAACTATGGGGAGGGTTTTAATTTATTAAAAAATGACAATGGCTTATAGACATTTGAAAGATGAAGAGAAAAATGCAAACCCAGTGACTGCTCAATTACCCTCAAGGGAAAAGAGGCAGATTAAACTATGAAAAGCACTCAGAGTAATTCAAGACTGAGGGAAGAAACATTTGAACAATAATTAAAAGAAAAAAACTACTAAGAAGTTTGGGGTCCCTCTGAGAGGAACTACAACACTGCCACATATAAAACTAATTATCCTAATTTTCTGTTTGACTTGCCCCTTATTGGGCTGCTTGGGCTGTGGCCTGTATCCACGCTGGGCAATGTCTCTGTGCCAAAGCTTCTTTCTCTTGGCTGTCCCCTTTTTAACCCAGACCTATATGGGTCACACAGCAGGGAGGGGAAGAGAGTCTCCCAGAATAGGCGCTGGTGGCAGAAGCCTCCTGCCACCGGGGCCACACAAACTCATCTCACGCACAGCTTCCCAGATTTGCTGGGTTGGTGGCACCAGCCAGGCATGGAGGGAAAGCTGCTGAAGTGCCAAGGCTCCTCCAGCACGGCGTGACCCACACACCCACTCACTTCTGTGCTGCCCTGAGCCAGCTGTCGGTCGGCATGGCAGCAAAGAGCATTTGACAGGCACATGTGCTGCCAGGGATCCTCTTCTGCCTCCCCTCCCAGCCTCCGTCCCGCTGGCAGATCTGCCCTCTGCAGACCGAGCTGCTCCAGGCTGGATTGCAATTCCAGCAGCACCGGGCTGCCACACCAGCGGCGCTCAAAGGGCAAACTGCACCCTGCATTGCCACGGAGAGCACCTCTGGGTGCCCTTCGCTGGGTGCTGGCAAACAGCGGTGCCAAAAGTGCCCGTGGCAGGAGAGGGAAGGAGGATCGGAGAACGGGAAACAGCCGCACAGCTGATGAACAGCGAATGGATGCGGAATTCACAGGAACAGAGACATTGTTCTGTGCGAGGTCTCACCCCTAGAGCAGGTTGGAGCCTAAATGAACACGAATGAGGCCAGGTGCTTTTTCCAGCCACGGAAGTGGGGAATCTTTAGCAGATCACCAGGATACACCATCTTGTAGGGGAAGTGATGGAGGAGACAGCACTCAGACTACCCCGGCTATATCTAACTGGCACAGATCAGAGAAAGTTACAAAGAACACACATCAGGACTCCAGGCATTTGAACACACTCCCTGATGAGTTTTAGTGCTTTGATAAGTGCAGTACACAGGGACTAGGCAGCAGGAAAACCCACTGCTTGAAATACCCAGCACAATCTAATCCTTGGCCTGTCTGTTGCTGGTTTTGTGGCCATAAAAACACACAGTTGTCACTGCTGCAGACCTCCAGGACAACTACACCTTAACTCTTCTTCACAGCCCCCAGATCTTCCCATGAAAAATACAGAGCAAGGAGGCAATTTCCTACTGTCTTCCAGCTCCCAGGAGAGGAAATAATAAGACTAAAAATACACCCATGACCAGCTCTTTTACCCACATCATGTGCTTGCACCTACTCTGTAGTCTGATGCTAGTACAGCTTTCTTTCATTTCTAACACAAATGTTTAAGGATTAAAAGTCAGGATGCTTAGAAGAAGGCTACCTAGGGTATTGTGCCTAATAAAATTCTGCATTTTGACACTGGCTGACACCCATTCAACATGTTCTAAGGATGTTTTTTAAAATTCTCACGATTTTGCATGAGTCTGGGAGATAGAGGTTTGTGCAATCCACAAAGTGTCCTTTGTGGAAGTTGCCATGCAGGCTGCTGAGCCAAATCCAGTAATGTGTCTGTGGAAACACCCCTCTAAACCAGCACTTCAGCACATCTGCTTTACTGTTGGTGCCGACTCTGGCATGACCTACCTCGGCAGCTTTCCAAAACTGCTGCTCAGCTCCTTGTGCTTCCAGAGTGAGCCATGGCAAAGACATCAGAGTGCATCCAATGCATGTGCTGATACATCCAGCACTGCTGGGAAAACCTCAGGTTCCCCATCCCAAATGCCATTCCACTTGACCCTCACTACAGAGTAAGTGATGGGGTAGAACCTTCCAGTTTAGCCTGGCTGTTGGTGACCCACTGGAGCAAAAAACATTGTACAGGACAGTGGAAGGAATAATCCCAACCCAAACTGCAAGCTACATAAACAGTCCTAAACGGCTGCGTGCCGTGGGATTATCCATCAATGTGAGGAACTGCAGCCAAAGCCTGTGTTTTGTTAGACCATATCTATCATCACTATCTGCAGTGTGACATTTCCGATTACAGCTGCTTTCAGAGGAGCTTTGCAATTTTGTTGGGCAGACAAATCTAATTGCTGTTTAATACCAAACAACGCTGCAGCAGGACATGATTGCTTTGCTTAAATAACATTGTTCTGTTAAACTGCTCAGCTTTAACCCTATTAGTTGTATCTCTGAATCAGAAGCAAGGCTGACAGAAATCATTCTATGAAACAGAATTTTTTACTTGAGTGATTTGCAGCTCTCAGAGTTCTATTGAACAGCTGCAGAAGGGACTGATCTTTGTTAAGGAGACACAATTTCCAGAGATCACTGAAACACAGAATTTACCCATATTTCAAGGAAAATCCTGTATATTTGGCAGCCTAATTGAGGAGATTATTGTGCAGCAATTTACCACAGAACTTGTAAGCAAAGAAGTTTTGACTCTAAGAAGTGACAGTGTCTCAACTGTACAAAAGGGCCAAGGTCCCTCGTTTTCCTGCTTTTATGTCCTCCTTTCCTACATCCAAATTTTCCATACACAGAAAGACAAGCTAACAGCAGGAGACCAGATCATGATCTGCTTTGAGCTAACAGAAGAACTGAGTTATGAGCCCAAGAGCACAATCAGGTAGACAAATCTTGGAGACAAAGCTAGATCCATTTCCCTGGTGCTCCTTTATGGAAGGAAGGTGCAGCCCACTCCCCACTTTGGGCAGGAAGAGGTTGGTTCCCTCCACTCTAAGCCTTGTGCATACATCAGTGCAAAGAGGGATTATTGTAACTGCCCACTACTGTTCACCAAGAGCCACATTGGGATCCTGTGCCAGGAGTCAGTGCCATGGCCTGTGTCCCCAAAAGCCTCTGTGAGCTGCCTCCCAGCTCTGCACCACTCCCCAGACCAGGCTATTTACATATAAACACCCACCTCTGTTTAAAGTGCAAATATCACAGGCCCGCGGGCAGGACACAAGACTGGGATCCAGGACCTGAAAGCTGCTGCCAAGCTCTCCTGCTGCCCCAAGCAAACCCTTTTGCTACTTTATGCCTCTGTCACCCGGCAAAGCTGGGGGTATCTACTCTATTTTCACACAAACCACTGAATTTATGGGTCAAAACTACTACATAAGAGCTGGACA
This sequence comes from Aegithalos caudatus, assembly GCA_013389925.1. Taxonomy (NCBI): domain Eukaryota; kingdom Metazoa; phylum Chordata; class Aves; order Passeriformes; family Aegithalidae; genus Aegithalos; species Aegithalos caudatus. The sequence goes on from WEIU01015935.1 coordinate 73,007, forward strand.
TCAGTGAAATGGTGTTTCTGCAGCATCACGTTGGCAACACTCACATTTGGTGAATTCCAGAAAACTAAATACTCTTCAGAAACTGACTATTCCCAGGTCATTACTCAACACCCACATAGAATTTGGGACCACTGAAACCTTCACCTCCTTGCACATTACAGGAATGTTATTTGTTATTAAGGGCTTCATTTATTACTTATTATCTAATTAATTAATATTAATTGTTATTAATATATAGTTTTGAGATCCTAGCTTGATTGATCCTGCCTAAATACCATTTAAAAATATTATTCTTGTGTTGCTTGTCAGATACAGTACTGAAAATAACAGAATACTAAACCAAAAGAAAATCCAGACCTGAATCCACTGCTGAAGAAAGTTATCAGGAACAACTACCTAAGTGATATGTATGGAAATACCTGTAGCATGAGTTTGAGGTGTAAATGGAATACCCAATATAATAGATATTGCTCCAGCAGCAGTTTCTGAGAATGTATCAATTTATAATCCTAGTTTTGCCAAGGCCAGAAGAGCTGAGCAAGATGGGATGGACTTGGGGAAGAAAAAAAAAAAAGAGGCAGATGCTAAGGTTTTTCGATAGCAACAAAGCAACAGGGAAAAAACCTCATGAGGAAACAATTTCTTCTGTAGCCCTGTATTTCACAACAGCTTTCAGTGTGCCCCCATGTTCACTAAAATATATTGTACTGAAAGAGGTTCCCACTGCCCTTCTTGCAAATCTCAAACGCCTTCACCATCAGAACTGCTCCCCTTAGATTGGGATCCTTCCCAAGTTCACTTAACCTGATTAATTTTTAATGGCTGTCACTGGTTTCCTCACCCAGCTCGTACAGTTCAAAACACCAGTCACCATCTTCCCACTCCGGCACAACCCAGGACTCGGGATCTACGGAAATTATTCATCTGCATCAGAAAGAATTTGAAGGAGCCGAAAAAGAGATTGATCCCTGACAGCTGCACTAAACTTGAAAGCCCCTTCCTGGCTCTGAAGAAGGAGAATTCTGACCTGAAAAGGGGTCTTGAGCGAGCAGCCTCAAAGGGAATAAAATATCAGCCTGTAAAACCAGCAGTCACTAGAAAACTCAGGTGATCTTTTAATGTGGGTACACCTCTAGCCTCAGGCACAGTCGACATAATTACCTGCCGCCCGGTATTTCAGCTCAGGGGCTGAGGTAACAGGCTGTGCCTCGCTTCCTCTGCCCTAAACACCCAGCGAGCCTCCAGAAAGGGGTTGCCAGCCCTTCTGTGGTCACCAGGCCCTGCAGCACCGTGCACAATGTGTCGTTTAGCCTCACACCCAACACACATTGCCACGACATTAACATTATCCTTTCTTGTCGATTCAGCTCCAGTTAGGGCTGCGTCTGTGCTGGGAAACATCCCGAATGAATCCCGCGGTAAGAGCAAAACACTCGCACTAATCAGCAACGCTGCTCAGTACAAAGTTTATAGATTTCTAACCAGAGGCAAAATTTATCCTGAAAGCAGGAGAGGGGGGAGAGAAAAAGAGGGAAGCCTTCATTTATCCAACCGCAACTATGTCCAGAAATCCTTGGAAGCAAGAACGGGACATTCACGGACATACCACTAGCGCAGCAAACACTGTGGAAGCGTTTCCTGCTGCCAAGAAATGTGCTGGCCAAGGAAGGGAGGTTACCAGGGCACAGCCACGCATTGTCATGCAAATGTGCCGAGTTATTGAAGGGACTGCCCAGCAACAGCCGCATTTTTTCACGAGTTTGATCCCGGCATTGAAAGGGGAACAAAACAACCGCAGGAACGTGAAGCAGCATTCGCTTAAGCCAGAATCACCAGCTAGCCCAGAGCCCGGCGAGCGCCGAACCTGCCTTTGGTGAATTCCACAGGCTCTAGTGCTCTTTATTTAAATGGGAACGGGGAAAGGAACCGGCCCGTGTGCCCCGAGAAACACGTGAGGTGCTTTTTAACTACGCTGTGTTTCACCATCTGTAAGTGACACTGAAAACAGTGGAAGAAAGTGACACACACGGCATCGCTCCGAAAAAAACGGGGTGAATTTCCATTCGCTTTTTGCTACTTGGTATTAATTTGCAATGATTTTGAGCTGAAAATTAAAATGCACGGTGGCAGAAAAATGCAACTGGAAACAGGCTGTTTTTAAGAAAAACTAAGACAGCACATACCTGCACCTCTACTTTAATAAATCCACATAATTTCTTGCCTTTTCTGATTGTCACTGCTGTAGCTTTGCCCTTTTTCAGCTAAATAAATTCATGGTTTCCAGCAGTGGAAATTACTTAACAGCAGAGTGACGGGTGTTCAAGTTTCCTCACTTGAAATAAATCACTAAGGTTGTTGTTTTTGGTTTTGGTTTTTTTTTTTTTTTTTTCACAGAAATACCTGTAAACAGGAACTGCCAATCCGAAAAATTCAGGGGTGAAAGATGGCTTATTTGCCTGCACAACAGAACCAGTCACACCCCACCAAAGCCTTCAGAATAAAGAGATACCCAGCACTAAGAGAGTCCTCTGGCTGTGACTGAATCAAAGCTTTCCCTTAAATCCCTGTCAAGGTTAATCCTTTTCATACTTAACAGTCACCTTTCAAATGCTTTCCTAGAAACAGAGGTAGAAACTGCACCTGGCACCTATTGATTTAACCAAAGACCTTTCTGGACTTACCATTCCAGGATGAAGTGAAGAAAACATGAAGGTGCGTTCATCCATTCGAGCACTGCCCTAGCCGACCCAAATCAGGGCAGGCTAAACTCATGTTACCTGGGAATAAGGGAAAACCAGTATATTCTGAAGGTTAAATCAAGGCTAGGGAGCCATAAAGAGACGTGACAGTGACAGGAGAAAGCAAGAGGGCAGTGGGGCCCAAAGGCTGAGAACACCCATAGTGCTAAGGGAGGCAGAAGCCAGTGGTGCCTGGAGATAATCATGAGGCAGGGGAAACTTGTGCTAGTCCTTAAAAAAATCAACTCTGAGCATGTCTGGGTTTTTCCCCATTATCACATCTCTACACACAAGAGAAATTACTTTGCAGAGAGTGGAAGAAAGACTCCAACTCTCCTGGGCAGCTGGATCACCAGTCCTGAGCTACCCAGGGCAGTCCTGGTGCTCAGAACATGGCAGAAAACTTAGCAGACTACCTGGGAGACTTTCACAGCCCTGTACCACAAATGATGAACTTACCTGATGCTTCCAAGCGACCCTTTTCCTCCTGGAGCACAACCCTCTGACACACTGCTCAGTTTCCCAGGGTCCAGGGGTCTGCCCCCAGGGAGGATTTACCCCTGGCAGTGCTTGGCCCCACTGTTTCCACAGCAGCTGCTGGGCAGACAACGCTGGGGCAGGTGAGCCCAACTCCTGCAGTGCCTGTTCTGGCAGCCCAAAGGGTAAGGATGGACAATCCCTGGGCTGCAGCAACAGCACCAGCAGTTAAGGCAGGGGATTCTGCCCCTCTGCTCTGCTTCAGTGAGACCCCACCTGGAGCACTGGGTCCCCAGTGTAAAAGGAATGTGGAACTATTGGAGCAAATCCAGAGGAGGGCCACGGAGCTGGTAAAGAGGGCTGGAGCAGCTCCCCTATGAAGACAGGATGGGAGAGTTGGGTTTTTTCAGTCTGGAGAAGAGGCTGTGTACAAACCTCACAGCAGCCTTCCAGGATCTGAAGAGGTCATACAGGGAAGCTGGAGAGGGATACTTTGTCAGGAGCTGTAGTGATAGGACAAAGAGTAATGGGTCCAGAGAAGGGAAGTTTAGCTTAGGTATTAGGAACAAATTCTTTGCTATGAGAGTGGTGAAGTACTAGAACAGGCTGCCCAGGGAGGTTTTGGCTGTCCCATCCCTGGAAGTGTTCAAGACCAGATTGGATGGGGCTCTGAGGTGTCCCTGCCCAAGGCAGGGGATAGAACTGGGTAATCTCTAATGTCCCTTTCAATAAAGGCCATTCTGATTTGATGATTAATCCTACTGAGGGCAATTTACCCAAACTAGCCTGTATTATTTACAGGAAATACAGAATCTTTAGCATAATAAGCAGAACTCTGAGCATAGCAGTACAATTGCAACACCATTACCATTCCTCAACAAGAGATACGATGTATATCTCCCATCCTCCCTCAGGAAAACACCTTCAGCTCCAGCGAGCTCCAACAAGCTGGCAAAGCCCCTGGAGCAGCTGGCCCTTGGGAAATCCTTCCCGCTGGCTGTCGGAGAGCGGCGGGCCCGCAGGCGGCGCTGCGGGGCTGGCAGCAGCGCCGGCTCCAAGCGCCCCCTCCTGCCGCTGTCCCTGCCCGCACTCAGCGGCGGGGAGCCAGGAGCATGGAGCAGTGCAGGCAGCAGCGCCGCAGCGACTGCAACGCTGCACTTCCTCACTCTCAACCACGTGTCTGTATTCGGCTTCCCAATTCGCCAGAGGAATCCCATTTATCTGTGGTCCCACTAGTGAAGTTCTATAAAGTAGCTACTACACAATAACACGGGTTAGATGAATTTACTCAGCTTTTCAAGATGATGAAAGTAATGCACCCACACTTAGAAGCAAGTCACAACAACTTCATTTATAATTTTTTCATAGGAAGGGAGAAAGCTGTCAGTCTGTTCTCCATGTTTTTGTTTTGAAAGCCTGGAGGCACAACATTGGCAACACTGACTATGCAACAGCTCCTGCTCTTTGGGTTTAGGGAAAACTATTCCAGTAAAGACACAACATCTGAGAAAAGCTAAAACTGCTGTCCACATTTACCCAAATCTCCATTATTACTCTTAAAATTACTTAAAAATGACAGCAAGTTACTGCCAGGAACTGGCTGAGGTCTGCTTAAGCTTTCTGCATAAGTGACAGCTCCTCCTGACCTGTGATGAATTAATTCCAATTTTGTTTTAACCCCTCACCTTCTGCATAACCCCTTGTGCAATTTCTCTATTTCCAAATCTTCCTGCTGTCACTGCTTTCTCCCCCAGTTCTGCAGGACACCAGAGGCACAGCCCCAAATGAATAAAATGCATTTGCAGTGATGAACAGGGCACTTCACTAACTTGAGGCTCTCAGGTAACAAAAACCCAAACCAGTTTAAACACAGATATCAACATCCAGCTGGTGTAGCACTGCAACAACCAGGACCTGGATTGGATACTGCAGGACAGTGATATGGAAAGCACAGCCACATGCCTGCTCCACCTGGAAAAGGTCCTCTTTACCTGCAGCTTCCTACAAGCAGAAGCTTCTACACACCAACCATTTAGAGACAACACAAACTCAGGTAACGAAAATTTATTTTTTCAGTAAGTCACAGCCAGCTCTTATGCAACCAGGGCAGAAGCTGTCGATGATTCACTAAAAAGAGAGAAGAGAGAAATATTAATTGCAGAGGCAGTTTTTCAAAGTAGTTATCAAAAACTAAGCTTCAGTTAAAAGTTTAAACTATCAGTTAACTACTACCAGCAGCTAAATCATGATTAAAAAATTTTTATGGCCTAAGACTTCACTCTTCCTTTTACAATAAAAATCCTAGGATGACAGCATAAAACCATATCTTTAAAAACCAGGCTAGCTGCACTTGAGTCACCTTAGGCTCATCCTAACAAGGCTAATCCTAACAATCTATGGGAATTCTATGGTGGTTACCTCTCCTAGAGAAAAGCTACAAGCTACCTCCCTTTTTGTCACACCTACTAAGCCATTTCTCACTTTGAGAGTGAATTATAAAAGCACCTGAGAACCAAGATAACAGTTTAAAGTGCTATAAAAATTGCATGGCAGTGACTTCATTTGTTGGGACCATGATTTTTATCCAAGAGTTACAACAGTGATTTTACCCAGGTGTAAGTTTCACTGATTTTTCAGTTGTTGATTTATGAAAATACTTGTTCTCTGCTGCCTGGTGTGTGATACACACCCATCACAATGCACTCCTCACCCTCTGAATAACAGCCCCAGCACAGTTTACAAGACCTTGCAGCCTTCAGTGCCAGGAGGAATGCAGGAGGACACTTACTACTTCCAGTTGGGCGGCAGCACTCTCTTGGTTTTGTAGTAGCGAGCCAACCTGTGGATCCTGCTCTCAATCAGGATCAGGCGGAACTTGGCATCTTTGTCCTGGAAAACAAAGTTACATCACAACCCCAACCTTACAACTACTGGGACTTCTCAATGTAGAATTCAGATTAATTCCAGTAAAGCAAATAATCCATAGGTACCACTAAAAACTTTACACTTCCATTACCAAGCTGCAGTAAAGTCAGAGCAGGACTAGAAATACATGGTTTAAACATAAAATTCTTTACACAAAGACCATTGTGCTTGATCAAAATGCCTCCCCAGCCTCAGAAGTTTATTCAGAGGGAGGCCAACTGCACAAACAATCTGCTTTGTCACGTTGTATATGAACTACTGCACAATTCAAAGACTTTTATAAGACTGCCATAACTCACAGACACTGAGTTATCCAATTAAAGCAGCACTCACCTTTCTGTTTCTCTCCAGATGCTTTCGAACAGCAACTGCTTTCTTGATCAAGTGATAAAGATCCTCTGGGAGGTCTGGGGCCAATCCCTTCGATTTCAGGATCCTCAGAATCTTGTTGCCAGTAACAAAACGAACCTGAGCAACACCATGGGAATCCCTCAGGATCACACCTGAAACAAACACGTACATCTTACACTGAAAAGAACAAATCTTGTGAAACTGACCTTACAGTTAGAACTATCCAAAAAAATAAAAGGTCTTCTCCAAGTTAAAAACATTTCTAGTGGCAACTGAAGAAATGGTAGACAATGAGTGAGCAAAGTACAACTTACAGAAGCTGAAACATTTTATCTAGGAACACTTGAAAGAAAACTGACCCCCCCATCATGCTTAGGCAGGTAACACATGAGGTACTTATCTTTTCCAATACTACTGGAAAATTTTCACAGAACTCATTAAAGCAACAACTTCAATCACTCTATGGATGCCTCTAGAGGGAATTAATATTGCTTTGAGGATTATTGTAATAAAAAAATCATTTACACAGCACCTCCTTACACTGCATACATGGGTGATGACCACATAAAGCTGTGCCATGCAACACTTCAGCTCTGGAAGGGTTCAAGCCCCAAACCAGTCCATGGTGCAGCTGCAGTACCTGGCTCAGCAAACCCAGAAAACCCCACAGAGCTGCTAGTACTGGAAAATTTCCTCCAGGAAACTGGACACACCACACTATTAGTGGCCATTCCCAACGGCTATAAGATGAAACAGATGGTTCAAGTCTTCCACATGAACGCTTGTGTTCTTTTAGCACGTCATTTAACATAAGGCTGAAGGAATAATTACAATGTAACAGTCAGAAAAAAGTGAGTTTGTCCCTGTTCAGGAGTGGTTTATAATCCTTACCAATTTGGGAGGGAGTCAGGCCTTTTTTAGCCAACTTATAGATCTGTTCCTTCACATCATCAGAAGTAAGTTTCAGCCACTAAAGAAAATTAGGAAAAAAAGCCAACTGATTAACAACTACTTAACACAGAGGCATAGGCAGGCCACTTTTAACTTTGAAAACTTTTAACAAATGGTAGAAAAAATTGCTTTGTAATGCTTGAAAAAATATCAAAACCTGAAATTGCACTCTTAATCATACAGAAGTTTTTAAGCATATAATAAACCTATAGTGTTAGTGAAATGTCATGGGGGAAGGCAAAGGTAAAGATGAGTTTCCATTTAAAAAGCTCCATAAAGCCCCCAGCCAGATGTTTTATCATCATTTCACTTTAACTGTCACACCAGAAGCACAAACCCAATGTTACAGACTAAAAAAAAAAAAAAAAAAAAAAATCATTGCCCTTGGGAAGGAATTCTTTACCCAGGTCATTTGATAAATACAAAACTGAGACCCATTTAGCCACCCCTCAGTAAAGTACCTACACAGACAAGTGAAAAATCAGACTTTAAGTACACTAGTAATTAAAAGATGAAATTAACATACCAAGATAGGACTGTGCCTCTTCTATTAACTTTATGTTAAACAGTACAGATAAAGCCACTGCTTCCATGATTATTAATGGGAAAACAACACCAACAAGCTATGTTGTCCTGACTTTCCATGGGCTACAGAAGCTCATTTATTTTAACTTTTAGTACTGCCACAGGATGAAACAGAAAAAGCACATGGAAGTGCTCTAAAGATCACAATTATAAGACAAAATATAAATAAAACTAAGAAAAAAAAATCCCCACAGGATTTTTCAAAAACCAATATAGCATTTGATAATCCTAATTGTTACTGCATTGTTTAACCATCAGCAGTAGTTCAAGCAGCTTCACATTACCTTACTTTTAATTGTATCTATTCAAGTTTAGATTTTGTATTTATGTTCTCATTTCACTGGTTTTTACTGCATGCTTTTCCATATGCACCACAAATTGTTCTTTCTGCCAACAAACAGATGCTCCAAGAAATGAGCTTACAAAGGACAGAGTAATTTTGAATGGAAATACCCTTGAACGAACTAAGAGCACACCAAACCCCCCTCTTTTAGTCCCCTGACCAACAAATCAGTGGTAAATATTTTTGAGGGTAATCTATTTACTCCACAGTTGCAAACTCGAGTGTGAAAACAATGATTTATTATCTAGGAATTATCAGCATACAGACTCGAAATATTTGAAGGAATACTTAAACAGAAAAAGGTACAAAGATGAAAAGAGACTTCCTTGCCAAACGAACCACCTGGACAGGAAACGACACTTGCTTCCTCAGTACAATAAGGATTATCTTAGAAACAGAATTTTTATGGCTGAGGAATTTCTGGAGATCATCTAATCCAGCCCCGTCCCCAAGGCAGGGTCTCCTAGAGCATATTATGGGGCAGCTCATCCCGGTGGGTTTGGAATACTTCCAGAGGGAGACGCCACGATCTCTCCGGGAAGCCTGTTCCATCACACGCCAAGCAAGCATTTACACAGGCCACAATTTGAAGGCGATGACACAAACTACTCCAGACCTCGTTTTCCCTCCCTCCGCGGGCACCCCGGGCTGCGCCGTGGCTCCCTGGGCAGGGAAGATTCTGGGGAAGGTACTCACCGTGGGCACGCTGCGCCTGTAGGGCAAGGCCGACTGGGACAGGCCCTTTCTGCGGGGAGAAGCACACCACACACTCAGCGCCCGAGCTGAGGGGCCCGGCCCCGCGGCCCCAGCCTTCCCCACCCCGCCGCCATGTCCACACGGCCGCCCGCCTCCCTC
>WEIU01015935.1:82392-105269 GCA_013389925.1 Aegithalos caudatus
GGCGCGCGCCCCCTCAGCCGCCCCGCCCCTTCCCGGCACAGAGGCGGCCACGCGTGGGGATTTATTCCAGAATAGTGTTTAATGCACGTACAGGAGAGTTACGGAGTCACAGCCAGCCCGCCCGACGCGGGGCCACATTGTACATCTTTATTATCGTTTATTAAAGTATTTGGTTCTCAGAGATACACAGACGCCCCCGCGGCGCGGCGCCCGGGCAGGGGGGGACACGGCGGGCCCCGGCCTTAAGGCAGGTGACGGGGGGGGCGGTTCTACACAACCTTACATTTGTAAAAACAGAGAAAAGAGGGTTTACCAAAGGTCGCACATGCGTCCAGAGACAGGCAGCTGTGGGTCGTACAAAGGCAGTAATAAAAAGTTCAGTGCAAAGTTGGAGGTTAGTAGAGGAAGAGGTCCTAGCGCAAGCTGCTGCTCTCGGATACCAACACAAGGTCTGGAGGGACAATTACACTGCTGGCTGCAGGTCAAACGGTGCATAAAAGGTTTTTTTTCTTTTCATTAAACAAGATATAAAAAAAAGCTGTTAAAACTACATTTTCAAGCTGCTTAGCATACTGGTAAATTCCATCCCAATCAAATATTTCCCTCTTTCACATCCATCTTGGTTTTTCTATGTAGTACGGTAAATTCTTATTGCAACAATCAGGGTTTTTTTGTAATTGAGAATAGTGCAAAGAGGTGCAAGCTTGGTGCTGGTCCTCTACACGTGAGGAGAGGCCAAGGCCAAATCCCATAGACAACATAAAATCCATGACTATAAAAAAGCTCCAGCCAGTGATGATTTTGATAAGGAAGGGAAAGGCACAAAATGAGTTAAGCTATGAAGAAGATTAAATCAGAAGTCAGGACATGTGCTAACAATAATACAGTACTATACTTTTTTTTTTCAGTCCAGACAACTGCTAAAACTGCAAATCATTTTTTAAATGATTTTAGTTTAATTGTATTTTGTGCTGTAAGACACTGTGCTTTAATAGCAAACTGCAAAAAAGGCAGTCCATATTGCTTTCACTTTATTTCACAATGGAACGTTTCACAAAAACAGTAGTCTACTTTCCTGTGTTTCAGTGACTTGTGATTCTAATGATGGAATGAAGTAAGTCTCAAAAGCATCAAGTGAGCAGGAAATATATCTAGTTAGTTATACAGTTTATTATTTACAGGCTATATACTAAATGAAAAATATGCAGAGGATGCCTACTACAACTGGGATTTGTTAGGGCCCATTAGTATTGGCCCAGTTTCTAACATTCAAGACATCATTAGCTTTTTAATTGCAGTAATTCCTATGAAATTGGACCGTGAATTCTTTAGGCACCAGGAGATTCAAGTTTACTTCTCTCTTCTGTATTGAAGGGAGATTGGTCAATAGCAGGGGAAGGAAAATTGGATTATAAAATGAGTTTTTAGTGTTGGGTAGGTAGAAGGCTTTCCCTGTATTGTGTCCCCATTCATAGTTGCATATTTCACTTAAAAAGTTTGCTTCAAGATTTCATACTAAAGAAGTGTGCAACTTTAGAGCTTTGTTTACACAGAACATGAAGATCCTAAATCCCAAATAAGGTGAACAAAAAGGTGACACCTGTAGTGCAGAAAGGCCTAATTAAGTAACCAGTGGTATTAACTTGAGATAGTGACATTTGCACTCCACTGTCACAGTATATTCAAATCTAATGTTCCTTGGAATTAAGTATTTCGGTGGGAGTAGTTCTTACTGGGAGTGAGAAACAGTACTGCTGTGAACTGCTAAAAGAAAGAAAAAAAACTAGCCAAGTTCCTCTCTCAAAGCAGTTAATTGAACTAATTTCTGGCCTGCAATTCATCCAGCAGTGGTGCTTTTCAGCTAGAGGCCACCCTTTCCCTGGAAGCACAGATGCAAATGCCACTTTGGATTAGTGTTTCAATCTGTCCCACACTTAATCACTGCAGTATTGAAAAGTTCTAGAAATAACAACAACCCCCCCCCCCCACTGAGAAGCTGGACACATTTCCTACGGTACCACATTCAGCCAGACTTCATTCAATGTTTGGAGAGCACGGGTAGAAGATGGAGTAGAAAAAAAAAAAGTATCTAAGTTGAACAAATTGTGAAGATCAGTATAAGTGATGCTATTTGTAAAAAACACAAATCCTGTAAATTCTGGGAAAAGGCTTCCAGTAGGACCTGCAAGGTTCAAATATGAGAAGGTTCCCCCTTTATAAGGAGCTGAAAGTTAATATGTATACATATTTAAATACCAGAAATGAGGTAAAAGATAAGCATTTGAATTATAAGGCACCATTATTTACAACTTCCACTATTGGCACTCACTCCAATAAGTCTCAGAGAAGCATGAATCTGGGATTAAATGTAATGCTAAGGAATTTTTCCAGCCCTTCAACCTTCATTTCTACAGGTGTGTATGCAGCCACCAAAATTTTACCTGTCGCTCTTTCTGCAGTGTCTCATTAGCAGTGGGAATGTAATCCTCAAAAATGCAATTTCTCTGATGTTCTCCAGCATCGTGTCACGGATGACACAACGGCAGCAACAAATTAAAAGCAAAAATGCACTGCATCCACAGGCCTGATTGATGGAGTTATGGTTCAACCAACCAGCAAGGTCAAACTGCTCATCTCACTGTCACCGATGGTTTAAAAACCCCTTCATTTACCCACAACTCTTAGATGCTTACAAATGATGCTTTGCTAACATCACACGGGTATAAACCAGGTTTTTTTTGCAATCCTCCAAATTAGGCTACCTGAACATTGGTCCAACGTATCTGCTGAAATGGAGAGTCTCCTGTTTTAAGATGTACAGGTTATCTTCAAGTAGGAAGATGCACAGAGCACAGGTGAATACAACTGTTGTGGCCTGACTGAGCTCACAGATAGGGCACGGCAGTCAGTCTATACCAGTTAACAGTCTCCTTGCTCAGGTTGAAGTCCTTCAGTGGGAGTGTAATTCCACCCAGGAAGAAGTTCTCACGTAACGATTCTGCACTGAGCACACTCAGCTGCAGCTCCCTCTGTTTCAGAGTCTCCATGCTGTATCCGCTGTACACCAGCTGGGAGGTGAGAAGGCAAGAATTTTCTGGTTAGCCTAAAGAAATTACTCAGACTACCCCTTCCTCTGACTGATACCTGCACTGTACATTGTGAGCACTCAGTACATCCCTTTCTAGGATGATGGGCTGAAGGACATCCCTACTTTATTTTGTGCTCCCAATGTTAAGTATTTAAAAGGACTGGTGTTTTTTCAGTGAAGTACTATTTACATGCCAAGCCCTCTGAATTCATTTTCCTCAGTGAATCCAGGGCAGGGGGATTTTTAGTTTAAGATTCCTTACCTTCTCCACATCACTCCTCACAGTCAGTTTGAGAAACTTCTGCTTACTTGCAACAGCACCCTGACCTAACTCAGTTGCTTTATATTTAAACAGGACACAAAGTATTGAAAACAGTTCCTTTTCCATTTATACACATGGACAGATTTTTAGACAATATTCTAATTACTGCTTAGAACAAGAGCTTATAGCAAGCTATAGGAAGTTGTCACATAAATTTGAACTTGCCATTTCATTGAAAGTTGGGTTTCTTGTCTTCCGGGAGATTTTGGTTTTGCGTTTGGATGTTTTGTGCGTGTCTGGAAGTAAGTAAGTTTTCACATAGGGATTTGGATCTGCACCATCTTCTGTAACCTACAGCCAAAGAAACAAGGCAAGTTAGAAAACTAATTAGTGCATAACTCTTTGTATATTTATTTTTAAGAGTCTAGTCTTTGTAATCAAGCTGATCAAAAGCAGCAGCTGGAAAATTTAAAGGAAAACAGAGTTTCACCATTTCTGCATCAATCTAAGTCAATATGGTAATTGACAACATGGAGCTTTTGGCAGTGAGTGCAGTATCTCCACTTACCAGGTCTTTGATGTGCATCACCATGATAAATAGAGTGCTATTTCTATAGGATATGGATAGCTTCACTTCTCCTCCCACTTTGCCTGAGGTAGGACTTGATGGACTTGTATCTGAAATAACAGACAATTGTTTCTTCTGAAATATGGATACATTTTTCTCACTACTACACTGACTTATATGGGAGAAAATACAAGCCTTAGACCAAGTTCAGTTCCTGATTTTATTTCTAGATCCCTAGCAGGGGCAAGGCTATGAGCATTAAAGGTTTTTGCATTCTCTTGCAAGAACTAGCTTGGAGGTTTGGATGAAAACCTGAATAATTCAGTCAAGCCATAAACAAGCTCCCGTGATCACAAACATTACTGCAATTTTTGGCATGTATGTCCTTGAAACTGAATGTAGCCACATTTGGAAAGACAGTGATGCGGTTTTCAATGAGGGTAAACTACAGTTAACTAAAAAAAAGATTTCAAAGATGCACACTGCAAATGTGCTGTACTATATCATCCAATTTATAAACATCCCTTACCTGCAGGTCTGGCTATTCCATCTATTCCTTCCACTTTGTCATCACGAAGTAACGGATGGAAGAAAGTATAAACAAGATCACACTAAATTTGGAAGAAATGTTACATGTTAGTTTAAGTGTTAAAAAGCACCAAAACTTGAAAACTAGCACTTGATTTAAATTATGTATACTCACTTCTGCCACCTCTGGAGAACTGTTCATCAGGCTCTGGATGTAGCTGTTGAGCTCCACTTTTCTTTTGGCTGCTACATCTTTGATATGTGTTCTTCCCAGAACCATCTTGTTAGGAAAGCTACGTGAGAAGAACAACACAGAGCTTTCAGTTAATTTATCAGAAGTAAGTACAGTGGGATTCCATTGTCATTTCCATCTGAAGTGCTGACATCCTTTTTTTTTTTTTTTTTTTTTTTCCAATTCCAAGAGTTTTTTTTGCCAATCCCAAGAGGAAACACAGCATACCAATAGGTTACGACACTCCAGAAAGGCAAGGAAATGTTTATAGGTAATTATTGTATGTGATATGACACAGAGTCCACAACATTGAGATGCTCCTCTGGATCTCCTCCTTAAAATTGAGAGACAATTGTTTTCTCCCTTAATTGCCAACTTTGAGGTCTAGTTTGCCCCTCAGCAGTTTTGTCTCCATTTCAAGCAATTTTTCCTCTACCCAGCTGGGAGCAGTTTTGTTGCTTTTGCTTTTGTAACAGTGATGAGCGAGCTAGGAACATACCCTGGTAACTTCCAAAGAGGAAAGAGAATTCCAAGTTTGTTGTGGAGCTCCTGGAACTCATCAAATGTTCGGAAGACAAATGCTGGTTCAACTTGCCCTTCTCTCAAAACTCTCACTACATAGATCTGCCCAAAAAAACAAAAATAAAATAGCTTATATAAAATATTATAAAATGACTTAACAACAGTTTTCTTCACAATCAATTCTTTCTCCTATAGTAATCCTTCTCCTGAATACAGAGCCCATTATTATATCCCTTATTCTACCATTTGCATTTCATAGTAGAGTTAGAACTATAAATAGCCCTTAATGTAAATGTAAAGTAACATCAAATGATCTTCCCATAAGGCAGAGCCACAGCTGAGAGGAGGATGATGAAGGGAGGTAAGGCTGAGCTGTGCACACTCTCCCTTTGAAGTTCATACCAGGTATGCAGGTATACAAAATGTTAACACTGGTGCAGGATTACATCGAGACATCTGTGGGGCCAGAACTACCACAGAACCTTCCAGGTGTATTTTTTTCAATTTAATTCCCTCCTGATTCTAAAGGATTCCACTTTTAAAGTGACAATTTGGTGGGAGGATGCAAGTGCACTGTATTATACAAAAAATTTTTTTTTAAGTATTGTGGGTACAGTCCCAGGATACATTCACATTATTCAAGAGAAATGAAGCTGGAGAGCTGGACACAAGATTCAGTTCAGTGGCCTCATTTTATGGGTAGAGGAGTTAAACTTATATAATTTAACTTTAAAAATCTAGACAGAATCTAGACCATCCTAATAGTTTCCTGGAAGAGGCAAGGCTGTTTTGGCTCAGACCAGGAATACTCAAATACATTTATTATACAGTGATTCAGTACAAAGCTCTTCACTTCCAGCATTAGTCAGATTTGTTCTACCTTCCCCTGCTGGTGTCTTACCAGATTAAGACATTTACAGCAAAGACAGCTTGGAAAGAGATGTACATTTGCACCTCACTTTATAAAAAAGTTCAGGACTTTTTGTATGTAACTTGAGCTGATTAGTCCAGGCCAGCAAATAGCAGTAAAGAAATAAAACAACTAAAAAAAATTTCAAGGTTGCATAGGAATACAAGCATTAAGTCTCAAAGTCTTACCCAAGTCTATTAAAATATATATTTGCCCTATCTTGAGGCCAAATTTCAATGGTTGGTGCCTCTAGAAAGACTAACAATGTAAGTGCCTTAGTACAGGAAACAATGCTTTTAACTTAGGAGGAACAAATCAAACTTGAATGCAAGGTCAGACCAAAGCCAGTGTCTGATTTAATGACTCCTACTGAGGAAGGAGCCTTTTTACAGAAGGCAGCTACATAAAAGCCCATCAGCATGACTCAGATTCCTGTATTTTAAAATAATCTCCACCAACACTACTCCTGCCCTTTCTACTTCCTTCTAGATGCTTTCTAAGAGGTGTTTTCATTTTGAAGGATATTATGGGATGCTAGAAATGCCAATCTGTACTCTAGCAGTGCTGTTGCTGTTTACCCTGGCCAGCAGCTCAGCACCCACACAGCTGCTTGCTCACTCCCACCCCCTCACCAGTGGGACAGTGGGGAGAACGAGAGCAAGAGTGAGAAGATCTGTGGGCTGAGATAAAGACAGTTCTGGGGAGGGAAGGTGATGCAAGACAATCACCACAGCCCACAGGCAGATCCATGCTCAGCCAGTTCCCAAACAGCCACCTAGGAAGACAACCCTGTCCTCTCTTCTACTCTCTTACTGCACCCCCAGTTTTTATTGCTGACAGTGACATTATTCACTGTGAAATATCCCTCTGGCTGGTTTTGGTCAGCTGTCCCTGCTGTGTCTTGTTGGAAGAAAACACAGCATTATCCTCCCTGAGTGGGAAGAGCTCCCACATACTTACATAATGTTTATCTGGGTTGTATCTCTTCTGGTAGGTAAACACAGACACTTGCTTGATCCGGCCGTCTTGTTTGAGGGAATAGGTTTTAGCAGAAAAGGACAGGATGGGCTCATCGTTAGAAGGCAGACCTGAGAAACGCAGCTGAGCCAAGTTGTGAATGAAGAAATTGAACTTTGTGGCAACACTTCCCAGACTGGATTCGATCAATCTAGAAAAAGTAAATGTCAAAACATACAAAAGTGGTCCTGTCAATGCATCACACTGAAGTCTAAGAAAAATAAACCCTATTTCTCTACTGACAAAGGAAAGGTTTTTAAGAGGGATCAATAGGCTGTTTAAATAGTATCATATCAGCATTTAATAGAAGACTCAGTATCCAAGCTTGGTAATAGGTTTTTTATTAAAGACATGAAGGCTTTCCAGACATGCATCTGACTGGAGCCCTGGCAAGATACGGACCTGTTGGAGCAGGTCCAGAGGAGGGCAACAGAAATTATCAGAAGGATGAACACCACTCCCGTGAGAACAGTCTGAGAAAATGGGGATTGCTCAGACTGGAGCAGGATCTGGGGAGATCTTATTGTGCAAAGGGGAGGGCGTTCCTGCTCAAAGGGAACTTAGACAAAAGATGGGGACAAACTTTTTATCAGGACCTGTTGTGAGAGGACAAGGGATGAAGTATATGAGGATGGACTCAGACTAGATACAAGAAAGAAAATCTTTTTACAGTAAGAGTGGTGAAACACTGGCACAAGTTGTGCTCAGAGGTTGTAGATGTTGGGACAGGTCGCTGTGGAAGTTCATAAAGTTGAGAATGCCCCTCCTCATTGCAGGTGGATTGGTCTTAGATGGCCTTTAAAGGTCCCTTCCTACCAAAACTTTTCTAGGATTCTAAGTTGCACGCACACCACTGCAGTTTCCCCTGTCTATTTGAAGTACAGTAACACTTGTCTAACATGTAGCAACATCTCGGTTACACTGTATGCACTCCTCCACTTAGACTGGAGCATCCCACTGGGCAAAAATACTTCTCCAAGAGAGAACTTCTTTACAATGCTTTCCATCATATACTCTCCTGCTGAACTATTTAGGATATATTCAAAGTAAGTGTTAAACAGTCAAACAGAATTATTTAGTCTCAGCACTTTAAACCAACTTTTCACACAAGGTCACCCCTAAAATCTGCAAGGTATTTTAGCACAAGCATTACTTATATGGAATTGATCTTACTTATGTAGTTAACTGATATTTTAAGATTGTACAGCGTAACTGTTCAACTTGTACATACACATTTGTGATCACTCCTAGTACGTTTTTTCCTATCAATGGGAGAAATCTCCCATTAAGAGGATGATACTGGGAGATATTTTAGTTTTCCCTTATCCAGTACCTTGTAAAGAAAATGGTGGCTTCTGCATCTGTTGTTTGGGGCTGAAGAGCATCCTGGACATACTTCAAGTCCTGAATCCCACTTAATTCTGGTAACCCAGAAGAAAGCATCTACAAGGAATTGAAATTTAGTTTTAATGCAATAAACCCAGTATGATTTCATACTGAAATGATTAAGACTTAGACCCTCAAATTCACTTGTAGCTACACTAAATTGCTAAATACTAACAGTAGACAATAATTACTTATCATCAGCAGTTATTCACTACTTCTGCTGAATTGAAAACAGTTAAAAACTCTTTGCAGTGCGATTTGTGGTAGTCTATTAGTTTTAAAATTTCAAGAAAGAGGCAGACAGTAAAAAAGCTTAAAAGATTCCAAATAAAGCTTCCCAAAAAGTGCACCAGATGTTTCTGGCTTTTAAAAAAAGCCTGTATTGTGAATTTCTGCAGCATAAAAAGCATAGTTTTTAATACAACCCAGCATGACAGACCTATCAAGTTTCAATTGAATGTGAAAAATGATTACCAGTGAAAGTAGGTTAAGGAAGAGGCTGGCATGTTTCCTTATCAAGTTGTAAGCTTGGCAACAGAGATCCACAAACAGCTGAAAGCGAATTGTGGGTTTTTCCCCACCATTAATGACATAAGCCATATCTGATGTCAGCACAAAAGGAGCTCGATCCCTGTTCAAAAAGCACAGGATTGTGAGTTCATCATAAAGTCTCTTCATTGCCATGTGCTTCCTGCTGCCCTCCATCCCCACCCTGAGGTCATGATATTAAATATTCCATTAATGCCCTTTCATGGGTTTGGATTGGGTTTCTCTCCCAAAAGTGCTGCCTCACGTTACACAGCACATTAACATGGTACTGGACCTACAGCAGATCCCCAGAGCAACACTTGGAAAGAAAGTGTCCATTCTCTACATTGCTTAGGTACAGAAAATACCTTTTAAAGCTACCAAACATTTGTGCATGTCCCAAAAACTTTCCAAAGTCGATGTGAAACATGTGCCCGGTGTTGCGGAGCATGATGTTGTCATTGTGGCGGTCACAGATTCCCAGGACATAGGTGGCTACACAGCATCCTGCACAAGAGTAGATGAAGTTTTCTGAAGCCTGGAAGGGAGAGAAAAGAAGTGAATTGACACCAAATATTAGTGGAAAAACATAGTTCATGTATTTAACAGTCAATCTCCATGAGTGCAAAATCCAACCCAAGCAAAACAGACCCATAATTTGCCTTTTTTTTTTTTCCCCAAATACTGATCCTCAAACTGTTAGCTTTGCTAAAATCTCTTGATATCCCACTCTCTAGCAAAAATGGTTATTTTGTTTTTTACATAAATGAAAGAGAAAAGAGGAGTTGAAGACAAATCATAAAACTGCATTAGCAAAGAAAAGGGTACAAGATTTGTATTGCCAATGTATTGTAATGGCATTATAGTCCAAAAAGACATTTTAATTTTTGAATCTCAGGTGTACAAGAAGAGGCCACTGTTCCTGAACTACTATTTAGAGAGGCTATTATTCCCTGCCACTTAAATTTAAAGCACATTTTTTCTATATCCAATAAAATCTCCTGATGAGTACCCTGAGAATCCATCAGGCTCCTTTTTAGAGGGGGGATTTTAATTTTCTCTTTTTCAAGTACAGAAAAAAATTTCTTAAATATACAAAAAATTTCAATGGAAGACCTGGAATATGAATTTCATTCTTTCATCAGATTGTATATTTTAAAAGATATTAAAAAAAAACCCACCAGTTCTGAAAAGTTACCTTTTCATACTCCTCCTCTGTGGGATTATACTTCCGCAACCATTCAGCCAGAGGCTTGTCCTTAAAAGAACCTGTCACTCCATATTCCACTTGAATTTTCCTAAGTGTATCTGAAGCAGGAACAAGCTCTACCATGCCTTGATATAGAATAAAATAAAGTGCATTTAGTGATCTCCTTAAGTTAGGCTGCATTTTATTATTTAGTAGAAACTTTCCTAACAGTGATGACTCTTACAGTCTTAGACCAGCCTCCTTCAAAACCCAGTTAGGTGTAAAAATAATTCTATTCCTCCCCTCATCATTTCAACAGACTATGTTACAAAGTAAACCATAAAACACATGTAGCAACCCAACTTAGCTGCTTTACTACAACTAGTTACAGTTTCAAGAATGCACACTTAAGTTATACTTTGAATTTTTAGTTTCTATCACAAACTCCTATTAGTCTAATTTGGGCAAAATACTTTGATGCTGACAATTCTCATACACTGACAGTGAAATAATCTAGTAATTTTATCTGCTGTCAAGTGTTGAAACAGACCAGACAGTGGACTTTATATATGTGGCATTACTTTGAAGATATAATTTACTAAAAATATTTGTATAGCTAAATCATAAAGTGAAAACATTTAGTTGATTAACAGAATTTCACTTCTATCTTGGCAAGAGCTACTAAAGGTACATCTGTAATTCACATCCATTTCACTTTTCCCCTTTAATCTTTTGAGGATGTTAAGGACACTAATATTAGCAGCAAGAAAGCAAAAAAGCTACATAAATCATCATTCAGAGTAGGAGGAAAAGCCATCTGTTTCTCTAAAAAGCACATCTTACATAAATAGAAGCTTTTTGCTTAGTTTTGCCAACCTAGATTTCCATCTTTTCTATGTATTTAAGAGTTTTGGTCGTGCTGTTCATCTGACTGAAGAAATACTTGAGTTATTGTTTATCCTCTTAAATAACTTTAGTTTCTATTGGCTAGCTCTAGAGAATTAGCAAAAAGCATGTTCAAGGTGCAGGGCAGTATTTGCACTCAGAGTTCTGTGACCTACTTTCAAACCCCAGATACAGCCTCATACTGCCAAGGAACTTTAACCAGCATGACACTAATTCTGGGGGATACTGTGTGCATGGCAAGGGCTAGCTGAAATTTTTCTTCTTTTTGCACATTTCAGTATAAGAATTATACTCCCTGTCTCAACTGCAGCAGATGCAAAACACTTCAGCATTTTGGTTTGTATTGGAATGCTTTCATCATAATTAAACTTTCAGAATAAGGATTGCTATAGCACCATTATTTCCTTGTGTTGAAGTAAGAGCATCAAGACAACCTTAACTTTTATCACTGTATTTGTTTGTCCCACTGTTCACTGACAGAACAGAACTGAAGAGAAGAAACACATCTGGATGTCACTCATCCATCAGGAAATTCAGAACAATCTAATTTCTTATACTCTCAAGTACTGAAGTTCCTTGCAGTGGAACTATTCCTTAGCACCTTCTGCCCAGAGATTTTTCTCTATCAGTGTGACAAGAAATTGAAGGGGGAGAGCAAAGATCAAAGGCAGCATCTGTTTCAGCACCTCTGTCTTTTCCAGTTGAGAGACACTTGAAGATAACCATCCTTAGATCCAGTCCCTCCTGCAGCCAGATCTTATCCATGATCTTAATCATTTGTAAAGCCAACATATCTTGTCTCAGATCTTCTCCAACCTTAAATGGAAAAATAAAAGTTAGCCAGTGACACAATAAACTTAAGAGAGAAATAGGCTACAATTAAACTTTCACATGTGGTAGATTTTTATGTTTTATGGCCTGTTCACATGTTGCTTTCTAAATACACAGGAGCAAACTCATGGAATAACTAAGCTTATTGGTCTATGCTAAAATTAATTGAGACCAATGAAGTAATGATTATCATTCCACTTCTGTTTCTCCAATACACATGTAAGGCCTACCTTAAACATCACATTAATTTCTTCTCCCAGAGGGTCTGCATTTATCAGTGCAACTTTGAGTGGTACTGCATTGGAGCTGAAGAAAGAACAGGCCTGCAAGTAGATTAGTGTCAATGGTCAGAAAGGACTATTCCTGCTAGCCCAGAAAACAAGACATTCTGACAACAAGCAGGTTTGACACACAATGTGTCTATTCAGACTTTGAACATTTCAATTGTGGTGAATACGTGCTGCCTTTGAATAACGAGCCCTTTGGCTATTATTTGTTGAATTCTTGTACAAAAGCCAACAGTGCTGCACAGCGATGTTTTATACATTCTGAAGGGAAGAGTGAATAAAACATGAATAAATATTTTATCAGCAGTTTTTTTTTTAAACCTAGAAGATGTATTAAAAATGTCTATTTGTGTGTTTCACAGTATCTTCTCATTTATGTGCTTTCAAGTCCCTGCTCATGATTTAATAGTTACAGTAGAGAAGGAAAGTGAAATGAGCTGTCTCTCAAACAGAGGATTAGTTCAAGCATTAACAAACCCTTAGGTTTTCAGTCATGCATGATGATATAATCAAGACTGTGGTTGAGCAGATATTGTCAAACCTTGCAGAGTTCTGGAAAAATAATTTACCTGCTTCTCTTACATTATTACTTGCTGGACCTTCACAATAAAATAAAGCTACTGCCTCCCTCCCTCCCCAGCATCTCTGGACACAATCAGTAACAGGTAGGCTTCAGTGTTTCACAGTATTTACTCACTGCTTGAACTTTATATTCTTGGTCAATTTCCTCTTTTGATTACTAATGCACACAGAACTTTTTCATGTACTTTGAGTAGTTCCCCTGCTTTGCTATAACCAGGATTGCTGGTCTCAGGAGACACGGTCTGAGGATGTAATAAATTATTACAGACATATGTCTATATTTTTTAATACAAGTGCCTTTCTTGGTTTTACACTGTATTTATACACATTTTATATTTGATCAGTGAATTTTGCTGCCTTATTTAATCAGCATTTTTGATCAAACTCCATCTCCACGGCATAAAGAGCTTTCAAGCACTTGAAGTGATTTTTTTTCATTTGTAAAAGCTTTACCTAGATGTAATTTTTACAAAAGGGTTTTGAAACCCTGAATGTGCAGTACCTTAATATTTAACTCTTTTGCCACAAGACTGGGATTGAGAGGCAAACGGCATTTGTTCTTCAAGAAAAACAACTGCACACGCTCCATGCCATTTTGCAAGGCAACCTGCAGACAAAAAGAAAATTCAGCTGACATTTTCGTAACTGAAGCATCTACAGAAAAGTTCTGGACAAAGTCACCTTGAAGGCACTATTTTAACACCTCAGTGTCAAAGGAATGCTAGAAACTGTGGCTGCTGGCTTAGCTATTAAAAATACCTAAGCCCAGCAATGTAACACTCATCCGCACACATTTGTGGGGTTTTTTTTGACTGAACCAGATGACAGCATCCCACTCCATCAAACTACAAGTTCTATTATCAGCACAAAAAAAAAATCCCATTCTTTTGCATGATGAGATTATTCTTCAGCAGTAATAGTTTCAAATTCATTTCCAGTTGCTCAGACACAGAAACAGTTCTACACAATCTTGCCCTATCACCTCATCACCACGTTTCAGGTGACGAACTTGACAAAAGCATCAACTTCAGTAAGCTTTGCAGAGCAACAGGTTCATAAATCTTCATTTACATAACATTTTTAATTTAGACAAAAAAGACAATTAAGTGGATTAGTTTTGAATTAAAAATACATACACACCTGCCGAGCAGATCCACTCGTTTGCTTTACTCTCTCTGCTACCATTCCAAAGAGTTGCACTAGCCTGGTCTGCTTCTCCAGCTCTTCCCTCAGCCTTTTTCCACAGACTGAAAGAAAAGCTCCAAGAATTTGCTCATACCTTACACCAAATTTTGTATCATACAGTGTATCCTTAAGAAGCCTGAAATAGAAGACGTAAGTTAAATTTCCCTATGGAAAATACAAACAATGCAATATTAAGGCATTCAAATATTTCAGTGAATCAGTACTATATACTGATTTTACTGACATATGTCTGAATTTACTGATATACAGGATAGAAATATACTGATATACTGACATACACGATAGAAAAGGCAAGAAGTTTGTGCTAGAGGCACTCATAAAAAAAAACAATCCAACAATCAGGATCTACATTCTGTATAATGACCATTCATAACAGTCATTGTTACATTATTGAACGTTAAGAAGGGTTTTTTATCTGGAAATATTAATCTTGTGGCACACACATTACAGGAGCAATGGAACAAAGAAGCCCTTACCAGTACAGGTAGTGTGCAACCCGAATGCTTCCCAGTGCCCGAGCCAAAAGAAATTTCACAAGGGCACTGTCAAGGTAGGTTTCATACTTCAATGCCTAAGTACAATGGAAATTACATAAATCAGGTCTGCATGTCATTCTTGATGAAGACATATTTTGTGACTAATGCACAGACAGAATTACCACAAATAATTTGGACAGTCACAAAGTGATTATTTATTCAAATTATTTCCCCTACTGTGCATACCAGTTAGAGGCACACAACTGCACTTCTGCTACTAGTCAGAAGCAATTCCTTTGGGTTTTCAAACCAGAAAAATTCAAACCTCTGAGTAGGCAGAGAGTCTTACCTGTACAAACTGAGGGAGGAAATCTGTTAACTCATCATCACTCAGTGTCTCTATCCAGCTCACAGCTGTATTTCGTACTTCCTGATCAGCAAACCTAGAAAGTCACCACAAATCCACATAAAGTTTTCTCTATTCATGAAGATTTTTTCTTTTTTTTTTTGTGATCAGCTAGACAGAAAAGCAACCATATAAAGTCTTTAAAGCTCAATAAGGGATCTACAAGTATGAGGTCCTTCACCACATAAGAAGCAATTGCATTTGCATGAGCACACTCAAAACCTCTCAAAACCGTGGCTGTATAAACTCCTGTCCATGTTAAACCTCAGAACCCTAACCACTGTTGCTGTGCTTCCACTACATAACTCAGTTAAGTCTACATCAATAAAGTAAGCACGGGGTTCTTTAAAATTTTAAAAACATTTAACTTTTGCTGCAAGAAATTCAGCTGATTTTTCTCACAGAACACCATTCCAGGATCTTCTACCAAAGAAGAGTCATTTAATGCTGAATAAAACACAGAGAGTTTATTTACAATGGTTTTCTTACTTTGAATCAAGTAGTTCCAGTGCAGCTAAGGGTGATAAAGGAGGCCACTGCTGAAGCAAGCAATATATTTCTGGAAGACTTGCCCAGTCCCAGTGAGGGGCACTAACCAGTACTTTTGGTAGGCTATTAGGATGGCTATGACAATAATGTCTCTTCTCCCACAAAAATTCTTTATCTTCTTTGGACAGCCTGCAGACAAGAGCATTTCAGTTTATAATGCAGATGACAAACCATCACCTGAATAACCCCAATGTCACTGATTGTTGTATTCATACAGTTAATTTAACATGCAGAATGGAATGACATTGAAATGAGTCTTTCCTCCACAAAAGTAGAACAAGAAGCCAAACAAAGCCCCAAACATTAAGAAAATATTTGTTCAAATTTATACCTTGGGCAGGACAAAGTTAAGTTTTAGTATAATCTGAAATAAACCCAAATCATCAATGTTAGTTTGGTGCAGGTGAGTAGGAAAGGGCTGCCAGAAAAGTTTCCATGGCACACAAACAGCCACTGCTGAGACTGCCACTGCTCCCTGGAACTGAGAAACTGCCAAGCAGGAACAGGTGACTAAAATAGGCACGCAAAGGGGCAGCAGTCTTGTAGCAAGAAGCTATTATAGCCATGGAAAGCACAAGGAAAATCATTAAATCCGTACCATGAGTTCACATGTTTAATTAAATCTCTTGTTTAAGTATCTACAGGTCTTCAAAATATATTAAAAAAATTACAGAAACAAGAATATATAGCATTCCATACCCTAGCTACAAATTGTCATGTGCAAAAATAGCCCAGATGGAAGAGATGGACATACCCAATGGTGCTATCCTTGGAGAGAATGGCAAGGAGACGTTCTCTCACTGGTTTTTCTAATGTCTCTACAGAATGATGCACAGTAGTCTTTGCAGCCTGAGGCATTTTATATTCAATATCAAAAGCATGGGATGGGAAGTCAATCTGAAAAAAAAAAAGAAAAAAGATGATGCAAGTCCTTCAGTGGAGAAAGCTCACCCTTCCAGCAATCTCAGATGTTTGGGTATCTGACTCTTTAGTTCTACAAGAGCAACAGTCCCCAGAGGTTGTTTGCTGAATATTTTTTCCCATCTCAATTCTTCTACATGGCTAAGGTTCCTAGCTGTACAGCTGTGTTATTGCACAATGCAGTGGCTGCAGCACTCCTCAGAAGAGAAGTGAGAATGCTTAGAGCAGAGATAATCACAGAACTGTTCAAACCCACACCAGTGTTTCCACCCAACCACAGACTCAGGCCATGGTTTGGGACTGCTGAGCCATGCCTAGTAAGGCACCTTCTCTTTGGAGGGAAATTTGAGCTCTGAACTGAGAAAGAGAGGTGCTTATTTTCTGTAAAGGGGCTGGAATTGCTACTGCTTGTGTCCAGACAACTCCCATCTCAGCACACATTTCTATGGATTGCTTACAAAAAACATTCTCTCCCAGTACTGACAGCATGTAATACCAAAGCACTTCTGATTTCTCTTAATTCCAGACAGTTATTCAATAACAGATTTGTAGAGACTTCCAGGAGTCCATTCTTTGCCTTTACACTGTAGCAATCACTATTCTACACTGATTTTCAAATACTACTTAGCAGTACTTTCCCTCTCCCCAAAACATTAATCTAACATGACCTACAAGTCCCAATATTCAAACAAAGCATAGAGTAAATCAGAATTATGTATAACCTGCAACACTATTCTTTCCATATTTCCTTTCTTATTGGCCGTCCCTGACACATGATGCAGGTGTGATGAGGTCCACAGTTGCAACAGCTTTGTCCCACAAGTCAGCAATCTGAAAAGAACATGCACAGGTTATTAGTATCACAGTCTGTTTACTTCATCAAGGTATGACTTGTCAAATTAATTAACTGATTTTCACTGGCTGTCATCTGTACTTTAAGTGCTTTAAAGGGCTGCACACACCTTTTAGGTGGAAAAGGCAAAGGAAAAAGTTCAGTGTTGATTTAGTTGACACAGATAAATTAGGTGGTCCCTGTTCTTTAGGTCAGAAAAGGAATACTGTTGCCTCTAGAAAAAAAAACTGAGCACAAACACACACACACTCTTCTTAGCTTCTGGAAAGAAGGCCCAGGCATATGAATCTTACAAGCATCACCATTTGCTTGGACTTCCCACATTACCAGATTCTGCAAGGGCACACCAAATGACACTTGCATTTGCCAGTGTATTCCCAACATGAATACCATTTCCAGCTGCAGTAGGGCACAACTGAAGACATTTCATAAATCAATTAAGTGTTTAATGTTAGGTACAGAAGACTTCTTCAGTCTTTTAAAATCAAAATGTTGCTCAAAAGACTACTTGAAGGCCAAGCCTTAAGTATATTTTGAAAGACATTTTAGGGTTTATATATATTTCAAATAAAAAATAAGTTGTTATATGTAAATACTGATTAACTAGGAGCTTGTCATGCCAATAAAGATTATCAAATCATGCCACTAAAGCACAACTGGGCAGCTTATTCTTTTTAATAATTCTCCCATTTTATACAGTTGCCACAGCCTTCTGTCTCAGTCTCAAATAATGACATTTTAAGCCACTCCACATGCACTTCAGCAGAAGAATTTTAGCTTGGCCATGGATTCTTCCAAAACACATACATGACCAGTTCTGTTCTCCTTAAATTTCAGTTAATTTCAAGTTGTAACTCCTGCCTGCCATTGATATTATTTTCAACTGTAACTGGAATATTTGGCTATCAACTTAATTACCTAAATCTGGATTTAATTTATGTGGACTGCAAGTGGATTAGACCACTAAGCATCTCTACAGCTGCTACATACAGGCCACTCAGCAAGCTCTGGCACAACACACACCATTGCAGTGCTCTCCATAAACAGAAAATATGGTTTTCTCCCAAACTAACTCCTATGAGAACACCATGAAGACAAGATAAACTTGCAATTCAAATCAAAAGCTGTGTTTTCAAGTACTGTGAAATGTGGTATTTAGATAGCAGACTGAAATGCAACATTTAAACAGAAGGTTGAAATAAGCATAAGTTATGAAAAGAAATCCAAGCTTTGGTGGAGACTGAAAGCAGCTGCGAGCCATCTTTGCAATGCAAGAAATCCTAAACTCTGTGACACCCTCAAGCTGCTGGAATCATCACCAGAATGAAGAGAAAGCAGAACAAGTGAAGTGAAACCCAGAACCAGAGGACGCAGAGCACACAAATCAGCCACAACCAACACACAGCAGTAACTGCTCAGGAAAGATCTGGCTGCCTTTCTGCAGCTTTGCTTGACAATTTAAACTCCCAGTAAGACCCAGAAGTCAGCAGCACACACAAATAGGAAACCTTAAGCATAAATGCAGAAGCTGTTTCGCAATGGTGTGACTGCTTCTGCAACATGATGTCTAATTTGGGCACCTGTGGTTCCAGCCTACTGGTTAATGTCTCATGAGGAGCTGCCCAAGTGATAAGCATTTTGGAATGCACTTTGCAATCAAAGTTGGAAGCGCAAAGCCAACTTGAACCAATCCAGAAACACTCATCTTAGGAAAGTTACAACAGGCTTTCCATTCTTAGTGAAAAACATGTAACAGCATCCAGCAGCTGTGTCTGAAGGAAAGCCATTTCAAATCAGAAATATGCCACAAGCTTAACACACTTGGTAACTGTCCCTGTGTTTTAATTGTTTAAAATCAATCCAGCTCTGAATCAAAAGGAATGAATAATTTTAGAATATTATAGGATATAATCATTCAAACAATATTGAACTTCCTCCAACAGTAAAGTTTTTTCAGCCAGTTAAATGGAAATCCTACAACACAGGACCACGTTTTGTCCTCTATTTAATGAAATGTATTTTTTTCTGTATCAGTACAGTTTACAATTCTTACCTTTATCATGGCCTACTACATTCAGTATCAGAGAGGCAATTTCTATAGTTATGGGTGTGGAGGAAGCTTTACACAGAGCAAATCATATGGATACTCTTACCCACGTTTTGGATACTTACCGCCTAAAATCAAAAAGAGGTAGAGAAACCTGACCCAAAATTTCTGGGCCCTTTCTCTGCCTATTTGAGTCAGGGGAACTCCCACTACTTTGATTTAGGATTCCAAACAAAGTCAGACATAAGAGTGATTCCAAAGGCAACTGTGAAATCTGGATGGGAAAAATTATTCTACAAAATAAAAGTATTAAAAATAAGTCAATTAGAAAAAAGGCAGCAGTTAGTAAGTTACAGGCTTATCCATATAATCCATTTATGCCTCGTTTTCACCAAGTCAATTAACATTGAAGAACAAGTGTTAAATATCCATGCAATCATATTTCATTCCACTTCATCTCCCACATTAATAGTTTGTAAAACCTGCTAAATTGCACGTCTGCACTGCAGTCAGATTTGGAACAACCCTTTTTAATCTCTGTCCATTAAATCACATTCCTTGCACAGAACTGACCTGCCCAGCATAACCAGTTTTCCCACTCCACTCATTAGGATGGGCACAGAGAATGTTAGCCACCTCCTAATTTTTCAGATTGAAAGGGTCAGCTGATAATAGTTTCCCAACCAAATGAAAGACTCTACTAGGAACTACTGAAAGTTAAATTCTAAATGGTACAAAACCTAAAAAGCACGCAGCTGAGGAGTACACACCTCACTGAGCTATTCAGGCTCTCACTTTTGTTTATACTGCTTTTACTGCCTAAAAACGTTCTTTCAGTTTGATTTCTCTGTAAAACATGACAATTGCACTATAAAGCACTCCACTGCTGTCAGCAGCTTTTAAACAATCTAGCAGACCTTTCACTGTAGCACACTAGTACTTGCCAGCAAAAGATCTGACAATTAATCCCATGCATCACCAGAAAAAAAGATATAGCTGGAGTACTCTCTGAAGGGAGGTGTTCTAGAAACTCTCATTGCTAGGTCTGAAGTAATTTGTTCACCACAAACTTTCAGGGTATTCCTTAGGGACTATCTCTGACCTTTAAAAGCAGTCAGGAGAGTAGATATGGGGCACCATGGAGCTCACATGATGCTTCAGCTATGAAAGGCTGCCTGATAACTCAAGTGGCAGAGATTAAGCTGTGCACAGATAATGAAAAATGTTCCCCTTCAGTTATCAGATACCACCTGCCATCATCTCCCTATCTTTTCCCTGCATGTTCTTCTTTCTTCCTTCCTACCTTCTGTATTTGGAAAAAAACTGATTCAACCTTGATGTTAGTAAAAGCGAGTTGCTCTTCCTCTCCATTTACATAAATTGAGCAGTACATACAAGCAAGCTTTATTCTTTAATCCCTCTTAAAGCAGCACAAGCCATTCCCATTGCAAGGAATGTTATGACCTTCCCAACTCCCTGTAATTGTATGCTACAAACACATTAGCATAGGGCACTTGTCCAGCATTTCCATTCCCCCTTTTAAAATGAGTACTGAATACCATTTGGAAAAGTATTTCTGATTTTGATCAGTAAATTGTTCTTTGGATGCTTGAAATGCAATTAGAACCAAGAGTTGCTTGAATGACTGTATTCAGCAGCTAGCTAAAACAAAACATTTTATTGAGTTTTAACAAGCTAGAGTCACTTACAGTTCATCCCATTTAATCAAGTAGANGCAGAAGGGCCTCAACTGCTCTTGTTAACTGGTCTATACTCACTTTCAGAGGGTTTTCAGGCTGCAGTGAACCTAAATGATAATTTATTTTTAATGCATTTCTTCCTAAATTAGCCACCTTAAAACAGGTACTAAATAAAAACTGAAGAACTTCACTCACCAGAGGGGCTCTTGCTATTGTCATCACCACATTTCAAGGATACCTACACAAAGTCAGAGGAAATTTCAATACTGAAAATCCATATAAATTTCCAAAGCTATTAAGTATCTTATATAGAAATCATGAAGTATCTGAATAAGGCTCGTACTTAAGTTTATGTAACACATCTTTTCAAAGTTCTCCAAGAGCTAATTAACAGCACCACAATTTCCATATAATGCAGCAACAAATTCAAAGGCTTGTTTTTTGTCAAGTCAACTGTTTTGACATCCTTTATGAAGTCCAGAAAGACACAGTACATTGGAGTATTGCTCAGCATAATCTAACTCCTCTGGGTAGAGAAAAAACTTGCTCAGGGCTGTTATGGATGAAAGCAGATGTCATTAGCTTACTGCCAGTAATTTAAATCTGAACAGCTTTGAACAGTTTTTCTTGTTTGTGGCATTTGGTAAGGTGCCTATCATTGGCAGAGCTGTAAATTTATTAAATAAAAACATATTAAACAACTGAGAAAATGAACAGCAAGGACTGTTGCTTCGTACTATCTTTGTTTGCTTCTTGGTCCGCTAAAATGGAAGTCTCCACATGATGCAACACCACAGCAATGTCTAGTCTCAACAAAGAAACTGTGGAAACCAAGAGGTGACAAACAAATCATGGGAATTTACTCCCTTCTAATCAGGACGGGTTTCATGCCAAATCCAAGTCCTGATAAAACTAAACTTTTTAATGAAAACTAAGCTTGTGGTTTAAAATCAAACCCCAGTGAATTTCTAACCTCCTAAGTTTGCCCCAGGTTCTGCAGAAGAATGAAAGCTCTTCTTACAGTTTTTGTGTACTAACTGAGCATCTTGAACCTGAAGTCTGAATATCAAAAAATTTCATATTCTTACAAAAAAACGCACAAAGAATTACTTTTAAAAAAGTAAAATCCAACAATATATTACCAAAGATTATGATGCATCAGTCTCCAATATTTATAGCAATTTTGTTTCTAAAAGCAGTCCTATGTGCCTTTGCACACACTACTGTGCAAGCTAATGTCCATCATAAAATATTTGCAGGGTTTTATTCATAAAATCCCACCTTTTTCAAATTCTACTGGGGCAAGTTTATTTTTGGGAGCTATTTGTACACTATAATCTAATTATTCCTACAGCTTTCTCCTATCCAAAAGCAAAGACTGAAAAAATATTTATATGCTGTATTTCACTGTTTGTCTTCATGTCTTCTGCACTTCCCTGTAAGAATTTTAGTTCTTGTGACAACTATATTTATCTGTCTTCTGCTCAGTATTACAAATACTTCACTGAACTGATGAAGCCAAAAGCAAACAGCATCATGTGAATTGCCACTCTAGTAAGGCTGCAGGACAACAGAAATAGCATTAGAAGAGTATTCAGCTTTTTTTATTTGCACACTTCTCCACTTAATGACTGTTTTTGAAAACATGACTTGAGACTGTCCTGCTCAAGTGAACCATTCATTATAAGGCAGTTGCATCATCAAATTCTGTTCTATTTGAGAGTTTTTGGATTTGTCCTTATGCTCAGGAATGCAGGAGCATGAACAGTTAAGAGTTCTAAGACGCTATTGCTAGTCACAAACACTACTGGGAAAATATATGATGTCAATTCCTCCTTTAAAGCATAACTGCATTAATTTTAGACAGCATGAGTTCCTGTCAG
>WEIU01015935.1:105333-115992 GCA_013389925.1 Aegithalos caudatus
CCAACCTTCTTGGACTGAACAGGTTTGAACAGATCTTTTCCATTATGGGTCAGAGAACAAATCAAGTAGTATTTTTCATAACTGGACAAGGAAAAAATAGTTAAACATAAAAAAACCCATTAAAACATTTTTAAAAAATCTATAAAATGAGGAATTTTACAATAAGTAAGTCACTTACTTTGACACCCAACCAGAAGAAATTCCATGAGCAGCAAATATTGTGAATTGCAGATGTTCTGTGGCAGTCCAAGCTTCCTTGGTACTCTTACCCTCTTCTGCAGAAATTGCTGCTGAACTACTACAGGAATTGGTGTGGAGTTGCAGAAGGGCCTCAACTGCTCTTGTTAACTGGTCTATACTCACTTTCAGAGGGTTTTCAGGCTGCAGTGAACCTAAATGATAATTTATTTTTAATGCATTTCTTCCTAAATTAGCCACCTTAAAACAGGTACTAAATAAAAACTGAAGAACTTCACTCACCAGAGGGGCTCTTGCTATTGTCATCACCACATTTCAAGGATACCTACACAAAGTCAGAGGAAATTTCAATACTGAAAATCCATATAAATTTCCAAAGCTATTAAGTATCTTATATAGAAATCATGAAGTATCTGAATAAGGCTCGTACTTAAGTTTATGTAACACATCTTTTCAAAGTTCTCCAAGAGCTAATTAACAGCACCACAATTTCCATATAATGCAGCAACAAATTCAAAGGCTTGTTTTTTGTCAAGTCAACTGTTTTGACATCCTTTATGAAGTCCAGAAAGACACAGTACATTGGAGTATTGCTCAGCATAATCTAACTCCTCTGGGTAGAGAAAAAACTTGCTCAGGGCTGTTATGGATGAAAGCAGATGTCATTAGCTTACTGCCAGTAATTTAAATCTGAACAGCTTTGAACAGTTTTTCTTGTTTGTGGCATTTGGTAAGGTGCCTATCATTGGTAGAGCTGTAAATTTATTAAATAAAAACATATTAAACAACTGAGAAAATGAACAGCAAGGACTGTTGCTTCGTACTATCTTTGTTTGCTTCTTGGTCCGCTAAAATGGAAGTCTCCACATGATGCAACACCACAGCAATGTCTAGTCTCAACAAAGAAACTGTGGAAACCAAGAGGTGACAAACAAATCATGGGAATTTACTCCCTTCTAATCAGGACGGGTTTCATGCCAAATTCAAGTCCTGATAAAACTAAACTTTTTAATGAAAACTAAGCTTGTGGTTTAAAATCAAACCCCAGTGAATTTCTAACCTCCTAAGTTTGCCCCAGGTTCTGCAGAAGAATGAAAGCTCTTCTTACAGTTTTTGTGTACTAACTGAGCATCTTGAACCTGAAGTCTGAATATCAAAAAATTTCATATTCTTACAAAAAAACGCACAAAGAATTACTTTTAAAAAAGTAAAATCCAACAATATATTACCAAAGATTATGATGCATCAGTCTCCAATATTTATAGCAATTTTGTTTCTAAAAGCAGTCCTATGTGCCTTTGCACACACTACTGTGCAAGCTAATGTCCATCATAAAATATTTGCAGGGTTTTATTCATAAAATCCCACCTTTTTCAAATTCTACTGGGGCAAGTTTATTTTTGGGAGCTATTTGTACACTATAATCTAATTATTCCTACAGCTTTCTCCTATCCAAAAGCAAAGACTGAAAAAATATTTATATGCTGTATTTCACTGTTTGTCTTCATGTCTTCTGCACTTCCCTGTAAGAATTTTAGTTCTTGTGACAACTATATTTATCTGTCTTCTGCTCAGTATTACAAATACTTCACTGAACTGATGAAGCCAAAAGCAAACAGCATCATGTGAATTGCCACTCTAGTAAGGCTGCAGGACAACAGAAATAGCATTAGAAGAGTATTCAGCTTTTTTTATTTGCACACTTCTCCACTTAATGACTGTTTTTGAAAACATGACTTGAGACTGTCCTGCTCAAGTGAACCATTCATTATAAGGCAGTTGCATCATCAAATTCTGTTCTATTTGAGAGTTTTTGGATTTGTCCTTATGCTCAGGAATGCAGGAGCATGAACAGTTAAGAGTTCTAAGACGCTATTGCTAGTCACAAACACTACTGGGAAAATATATGATGTCAATTCCTCCTTTAAAGCATAACTGCATTAATTTTAGACAGCATGAGTTCCTGTCAGTTCCCCTCAGTCAGATTTAGTGGCATCTCCAGTGACACAAGTTCCTAGTTACAGAACCAGAAAACAGTACTTTAAAACTTGTTTTTAAACAGTCACTACTTAGAAAAGGAAAATATTCCCAAAGCAAGCCATTAATGCATTAACAGCAGAGAGATGTCAAAATAAATGCAGGATGTCAAGTAAAATAAATAAATAACATTCAACAAAAAATCCCAACATAACCCTGACAGAACTATTGCTACTATTGCCAGCTACTAAAGACTGTGAAATAATACTTATCAGTTAAAATATGTAATTTACAGAGTGAAAGTTTACCTCAGCATTTTTAATCCTTGGGAGATTAACAGCCCTCCTGAGCCTCTTCACTGATTCCGTAATTGCAGGAGTCTCTACACAATCCAATGTAGAACAGATTTTTCTGACAGTCTTAATTACATGATCTACTGCTTTATGCTGGTTCTAATGAGGAATGTATAAGAGAACAGATTGATCTGATCACAATTGTGAAACCCAATATTGCTTTCATGTTGTTTAATGAATTGTCAAGAAAATGTCACTATGAGAGGTGTATCTCCATTACATTAAACTGTGGTGTAATGATCAGAATAAAGAAAACCCTCAATAGTGAGAACTTCCTCATGAATGCCAAAAACACAGTAGTACAGATCCCAGAATGGGATGCCAGGAAACATTAGGAGATTCCCAACCATTTTGCTATTAAAGTGTTGGCAAACAATTATTTTCTAATGAGAAACTAAGCTGACTTTCCCTCATGGCCCAAAAGAAAGTGCAATTCAAATAAGGAAATTCAATCAGTGTGAGGAAGCAATGCTAAAGAAGCTGTGTTTCAATTTCAGCCTGCAGAGATACAGGTTTAAATTACACTGACACTTCTACTACTTACACTACAGTACTGCTTCCATGATGGAACTAATCTTTTTTCCTTTACTTTAATATACTTTTGTAGGCTACTTAAGACAAAGTTGAGCTGTTTCTAATATTCTCTTCCTTCTACTCTTCCAACAGAAGAAAAGCCACTTCAGTGAAATCCGAATTATTCCTGGGGTTTGTTTTTTAAATGTAAAGAAAATCCTCACCCAATTTTAAAGAACACAGTAGAAAATCAGAATATTTGCTTCAAAATAATGGCTTACTTTTAAAATGCATTATGTACAGGTCTCTTTCACAATAACTTCTGAGCTCTTACAACTAACTAAGAAGAATAATTATTGCAATATTTTCTCATTAAGATGTAAATTGATCCCCAACCACCAGTCCTCCCAGGCATATTCTTGTGGCCTTTCTACAAATGGATAGCAAAGAAGCCATCTGAATCAGAAAGTTCTTAAATTGAGAGTTACCTGGCAACAATTAACTCTTCTGGTAAGAAAATAACCACAAAAGTCAGAAGACACTGTAAATATTTAAGCCATTCTTCCAAAGCTAACAAATTGAAGTTAACAGCTTCTTTATGACATGGAAAGAGAAATTTCCACTGCTATTTTCCTCACAGGCTCTCAAATCTCAATTAAAAGACAATTGATAACTTTCAAAGCATTCAATAATGTGAAATGAAAGCCTACGCACAAATTATTTATGGATTATCCTTCTTCACTGGGATTAGCAAGATTCAGCTACTGAATATGTACAGGAATTCACTTCATAAAGTAAAGAATTTCAAATGCAGAACTGCTGTTATTTGGACCTAATCATCACCACCTACAAACTCCATCTCCTGACCTCAAAAAGACTACAAAGAGTAGAACTCAAGTCTGAATCGAGATGTTTTGCATTCCCCATCCCAGCCTGTGAAATCACAGCTAAACAAGGAAGCTGAAGCAGCTGCAAGAACAAAGCAAAAACACCACCACCATGTCAGGGAGCAGTAACAGCTCCCTCTTCTACAAAAAGGTTGTGTTCAAAACTGCCCTTGAGAACTTGGTGAATCACCATCAAGGGAATGAAATAATATTAAGGGAGTATGGAAATAGCAGACAGCAGCTTGTTCAGACCTGCATTCCTGGAGAGGCAAACAAACACAGTGGAAATGAAAAGTATTGCTATTAAGTAAGTCATTTCAAGACTGTTCTTACAGAAATTGGTTAAGAAATACAGTTATCTAATGTGTAATCATTTAAGACTCCAAGTTACATTACTATCAGCAGTTAAAAGCAGCTTCTCCTTTGAGAAATGAGCAAAGCAGGTTATATCCATAAGCTTTTGCAGATGGGATATTACTCAAACTATTCAACATTCAAGCTGCTATAAGCTACCTGTCATACACTGAAAGAGAGAATTTTTTTGACAGGGTATTTTAAATCAATTGAATAATGAGGAATAAGACATTATTATGCTCTGTGTAGAACTTACTTGTATGTTCCAATCATGCTTCAGTTCTAACTCCCATTGTACACAACTAGTCCTGCTCTCTATTTTGCAATTTTTATCTGTTAGTAAATACATCCTTCATGGCTGTCAACAGCAGCCACAGTCAGAATTCAGACCTCTACCCTATTCTCCTGAATTAATCTCTTCCAGCATGTTGGATACAGAGTTATTTTGCACCTCAGGACTTAGAAGATAGATTTCTAGTTGTGATCATCAGGTAATAACTGGTTTGCAAGAAAAGCCAGGAAGAAGAACAGAAATCTAAATACCCATGATTATAATTTCACATTTGACAGCTTGTTCAGATTCTCAGTTCCCAAGAGAAAACCTGCAAGCCTTTTTCCCAGCTGATCAGTGAATTTGGTCATGCTACTTTTGGTTCAGCAATAATCTACAATGACCTTACCTCATTCTTAAGGGCTATAGTAACTTGCTTGTGATACACCTCAAGAAGCTCTTCAATAGAAGACCTGCAAGAAATAATAATTACTGAACACAAGCACTAGAACAGAACAGAACTTGGTGAGGAATGCAGCAGTGATCAGCACTTGATTATTAAAATAACTACAAAACATTACCTTATGATAGGTTCTCTGAAAGGCTTTTCTACTTTGTAGAGGTGTTTGGTTAGATGTACAGGGGTCCTGTCATCATCTTCCTGCAATAAAATATTAGGTACTAAGTCCAGTTCTCACCTTTCTATAAGATTCATGCTGTTTTAGAAGTTTAATTACTAACACCTGGGGTGTTGAAGGGGAAAGATGTAAGGTGATCTCTTCAAAGGGGAAAAGAAATAATTACTTAATAGCCTGTGGAATGTGTACACACGGGGACAGAGGGAAGAAACAGCCACCAAGTTCCCAACTATGCAGACACCAAATACTCCTTCCTCCCTCTTTGATGGTCTGATGCATATTTAATTAAGCTCAAAAACTTGTTCCCAACTTTTATTTAACTCTGATATGTGTTCCTTCTTTTTCAAGCCTCAAATTTAGTCCAACTGCATACTTTTTTTCAGGTATAAAATACTCGGCTCTTATCCAAATTATTGCAATTTCCCTTGTGAAAATTCAGTTCTGTATTTCACTTCCTGGTGGGATCAGCATTTCTAGCAGCAGGCAGTGTGCTCAGTCAGTCACAGCAGAAGGTGACTCCTGCAGGCCAGGGGGTACTCACTGTCCGTGCCAGGTCGCTGCAGATCCCACTGTGGGTCAGGAGCTGCAGTTTGATGTCCGTGTCCCACTTCCTGCAGTTCTGGATGTACTCGTGACTCCCTATGCAGTGCTTGCTGTGAAACAAAGCCAAGCTACAGCCACAACCAAAGCACTGCTTCCCCAAAAACCCACACAAAATATTCCAGGCAACCCATTGCTTTGAAGTAAGGAAATGGTGAATCAACCTCCACGCCATCTTTTGATCTGATTTTTACTTCTGCACAGTTTTTATACACTACTGCAGATACCTGTACTTGTGCTAAAGCTCATAACCACAGTGGTTAACACTGAAACCAACTATTCTAACCTAGAAAACTAATGGGGCTTTGTAAACCATTAGTTTTGGAAAAAAATTACAACCAAAACAAAACCCAAACAAAAAATCAAGCCAAGAAACAAACAACTGCAAACCACAACTCCCCATTTTATTTGAAAAAAGATTTTTTTTCTTTTCGGTTTCTGAGACTTGAAGAGTGGTCAAAAACTACAATATCCATCTACAGAAATGATCTAGATACATGCATCTGCATTGGAACAGAGTTGATGACAACCTGTTTTGCTGTATCCCAGAGCAACTCCAAAAACTTCTGATCTTTGTGCAAAGAGTGGCTCCCTTATATTTTAAAGGTTTCTTTCACACATTTAATCACTAGAGATACACTTTCCAGCAACTGTGTCATGAAAAAGCATGAAATTAGGTACTAACAAAAAGAGTTTGCTTACTTCTGTAAAACTTCTTCTTGGCCACAGACTTTGAGGATATAGCTGCCAATGTCCACTTCATTCAAGTCATCATGAACCCAGCAAAGTGCCTGCATTATTATAAGCTCAACAGGGGAACTCACTGTTTGAAGAAATTACATGCAAAAGTTAGATACAAATCTATAGCAATTGTTATTAACTATTGCTCACTCAGAAATTGTAGTTATTTAACAAAATTGATTTTTATATTGTAGAGAAGACTTCCATGCTTCTATTGTCACCTAAATGTCATAGTTTGAGATCTTCACTTTTCTCTCACCAAGAAAGGTATTGCATAAAACTTGCCTGCCATTATAAAAGCCCCCCAAAAATCTTTATAAATTAGGATACAGTGTAGTCACTTAACCAGAAGTACAAACACAGTCTGTAGGACAGAGGACAGCCTTTTTCTTTTTTTTTTTAATTATAAATTTGTCCTATTTAGCAAGGGCTTCAAATAGATAAGTGGTCCCAGAGGCACTTAAAGTTTAAAGAACACTATCTGAAGAGTTGGAGATGGAACTCCTCTATTTGTTCTGCTTTTGAGGAACTGAATACCAGCTGCAGCAAATCCTGCTGCAGGTCCTTTTCCCTTTTTCCTTTCCACTTGCCCAGGGAAGTCTCCACTTAATACAGAGCAGATCTCAGTTAGCATCCCCGAGCCTTTGCAAAATGCAACTCTTAGCTACCACTAGTTTTGTATCAGGCTCCAAATGTTTTCTGGAAAATAATATTTCTTCCATCCAGCAACTACAGAGCAAAAAAAATAACCTCAGTCAACCCCAAAATCCACTGCCCCACAGCCACCAGCTGTCACTAACTAAAAACACAGATATGTTTGAATGACACAAATGTTTAAATACTGAACACTCTCTAGCCCTCCCTACCTAGCTTCTGATGATTTCCTTTAAATCATTTGTGAACAATATCACTAAGTGTCTCAAATTCTGTTAAAAAAAAGGCTGTATAAAAGCAATCTTACATTTTGTCAGTACCTTCAGAATGGGGGGTTTTCTCCCTCCAGGGACCTTCCTAATTTTCTAATTTTTTTAAACAAAGAAATATTACTACTACGGTAGATATGGTAGAGAGATAATGTCACAATATTTTCCACAAGACAACACATGTGCTTCACCTCATTAACAAATGATTAATTACTACAAGCACAGAGGTAGCTGATTGCATTTGAAGAATGTGTGAAATTCAA
Organism: Aegithalos caudatus; assembly: GCA_013389925.1. Classification (NCBI taxonomy): domain Eukaryota; kingdom Metazoa; phylum Chordata; class Aves; order Passeriformes; family Aegithalidae; genus Aegithalos; species Aegithalos caudatus. The sequence goes on from WEIU01015935.1 coordinate 113,052, forward strand.
CAAGGAATGACAGGAAGTGTGAATTCAGAAACACTTCAAGTCATTAAGACTGTTTAACTTATAACTGGGTGAAATCGCTGTGCTACCCTCAGCAGAGAATCTATCTGGTAGTTGAAAAAGAAAAAAGATGCAGTGATAGTTGATGCAGGAATAGTTTCTGTGCTGTAGTCACAGGCTGCATTGCCAAAGGTCTGCAAAGCCCAGTGCAGACTGCAAAGACATCAGCACCTTTTCCCTGCCCTACATCTCATTCAAAGACATTAATTCCTTGCTGACACACAAGGTTTGCTCAGACAGAGCAAACTTCCATGCAAAGTCTAATAAATGAATGCAGAACGAATCCAAATAAGCTCTAAAGTTCATCCATTTCCCTCCTGAGTCCTTCAGACAAACTGAGTTGTCAGAGCACTGAGAGGCTGCAGTTCCTTCTGAGCAAGACTGAAAGCCACACTGAAGTAAAGCAGCTCTAGATCAGGATGCTGAGGTATCCATTTTCACCAAGAAGAGAAGGAATTAAAGGTAGAGAAAAACTTTAAATACTCCTATTGCTAGTCACATACCCACCTTTCCCCAGCTATGGAAGACAAGTAGTTTAACTGTGATTAGTTTCAGTCAGGAAAAAGGAAGGGAGTAGAAAGTGCAAAGAAGAAAATACGTGGGGTTAGAATGAAAACCACATTCCAAGCTATTTACAAAAAATATTAGAAATAAAGGGCTGAAGCCCTAACATTTTAGTTACCCTGCCAAAGCCTTTTGTAAGAAAGGATTAAGCCTGTAATATTAGACAAGAGTAGTCTTAAGGATTAAGTGCAGAAACCCTTCCTAGGCTATATTTACAATCCACCTCTTTTCTTGACAAAGGATTATTAAACCACCACAGAATAAATGTAAGGTCCAGCAAATTAATATAGAATGAGAACACTGATGCACTGAGAGCTTATTTTTCTAGTAGAGCAGCAAGTTTGAGTGAGTAACAGAATTCCAGGTCTTTTGAGAACAGCCAGTTCTGAAGCACCTACACTGTTAGAAGTTGAGATCCAAATGATAACCCTCACAAGTGACAAGAGATTACAGAAGTATAGAGGCAAAAAAAATTACCACCAGTTATTTTATTACCCACCACTGCCAGAAGTTGACAGCATGCAGTTACAAACACAATCACTGTGCAGTCAACACTGCACAGATAATATGAATTTATGTAGTACAACCAGGCAAACCTCAAAGGTCCACCCCAAACCAATATTCCTGGTTACCCACAAAACTGGGACAGCCGGTAGTGGCACATCCAACAGTATTATTTTAGTGTTTGTGTTCATAAGAGTGTATTGAAGGCAAGTAATAGATAGTTTTAGTGTTTGTTCCTATTTTCCAGCAGCAGTTTGCCTGAATTTTTAGACAGCTTACAAAAATTTATTTTAAAATATGTTAGAGTGACGAAATGAAAAATTAAACACTAAAAATCTCTGTCCTGGTGTCATTATCCTCTCAACAAGTATAAAGTAAAAAGTCTTGAAAAACCATTTTATTCTATCCAGATACGGACAGAACAGTGCTCCTGGTTTGCTGGACTTTCCTTTTTTACAGTCAATATTTCAGTTTGTCAATTTCTAAATATTTTCTGATGGAGACACTGACCCAGAACTAGGCTTTTCCTCAGTTACCTTTTCCACATTTCCCACAAACAACCCATGCCCCTGATCCCAGGGATTACAAAATGTGAGAGGCATTATCTTAGGCTGAGTGTACAGCCTTGAAGAAGCAAACTGCAAGCAGCAGGAACATACCATCACATGTGAAAGTCACTGGTTGCTGGAATTCTTCGATTTCTATTGAAACCTTGATACTGGCACTCTCCCCACTTATATTTCTTTGCAGCATGATTGGACTCAGCACAAAACCTGGGTTTGTTTGCTGATCAGTACAAGGAAACTTGGTCCTCAGTCTGGAAGAAGAGAAGGTTTATGAAACATTGCAATGGAGAAGCCCAAGACTAAAGCAAAATAAAGTGGTAATAACCACAAGGCAGAACAGTAAAGACTACCTTTGGCTCTCTAACTAAATTGTATGTGCAAAGCACCATTTAATTTTTCTACTCTCAACAGAACATTGCCCACAATAATTATACAAGTAATAGTTAGACAGAAAAAAAAAAAAATCCTAGCATATAATTAGGCAGGTTTGCCACATAGCTTAAAATATTTAATAGGTCAATTCTTACAGGACATATCCAGCTTCTGCAGAAGCTAACCTCTAAAACAGTTCTTAACAAGGTAATGCACAGTATTTTCTAGAAGTTAATTTAGACAAAAAAAAGAACAACAAAACTCTTTATGTTTCAATTTTTAGAACTCTAATCTGAACTCAGATACCATGCAGAAGGTGGCTATTCCAAGCCATGGAAGTTAAGGAAGAGGCCTTAATTGAGGTAAAGGTTTTTATTTAGGATACAAAAAGTAATGAACATTTACCTACAAGAGAATAAACCATACTTGGAAAGCTGCTTTTAATCTTCTGCTATTTAATATGGATAAAATAATTTAACCCTAAACCTCTGCCAATATTAAAGTAATATTATAGCAGATTAAGAACAGAACTCCTCTATAAGGATCATTTATTTAATCATCTTGATTCTGGACAATACTAAGATCCTCCAGCAAGAGTTGTCCAGTTGAATGTCCATCAGTATTTTAAACACTGGGTCTTGAAAGAATGGGTAACAATTAGATTTAACCAGAAAGTGTTGCAAAAAGCCTATCCTATGTGAGATTTGTTCTAATGTTGTTCATCAGTATGTTTCCCATATATATGAATTTTCATTGTTTTTCTGGCATTTCCTTCTCATTTCATAAACATTCCTGCTTTAAAAAATGCTGTCATTGAGATTCAAAGATCTCTATTTCCTCCATTATTGAATTTTGATCTTAAAAGGAAAAAAGGCAAG
>WEIU01015935.1:119428-136555 GCA_013389925.1 Aegithalos caudatus
AAAGGTTTAAAATCCATATCTGTTTTCTGATCCAATTCACAATACATCCACACAAATGCTGGAGTGAGGAAAAAGCAGAGAAAAGCTGGAATAACCAGAACAACTCAGTTGTCCATAGTCTAAAAGCCACCACTAGCCTGAAGGATTTGTGAAACTCCTGCCAGATCCTCCATGGAATAAATTACATGACCAGTTACATTTCATTTTTCATCCAAAGATTTTACAATGCTTATAGAAACCTTTAATCCAACCACAAGGCCAGGAACAAAGCAGACTGCACTAGTTTTTCTGAGAATCACCACAAATTATTCATATTTGAGGCAGTGATTAACTACTTAACTTCTATGTGGGCTATTTATTATTAGCCAAAGTAGTCAGCTAATTTCATTAGAGCACATCAGACAATACAGTTAAATTAGATTCTCAGAAAAGAGGTCAAATCTGAGAGAGCCACATACTATCAGGGTCTTTTCCTTTAAGCACTTTTTTCCCTTCAAATTAACTTTTTAAAGAAGTACAGCATAAACTTGGAAAAGATACAACCTATAATTGCCACTTGAATCGCATTTAAACCTAATTATTTCAGCTAAAATATTGGTTGCATGAACACTGATCAGTCAAAAGAACAAATTCTGTGTAATTGGGGATTAGCCATACCACAGGAGACAATTAGAGCAGGAAGCTGTAAAGTCACAAAACTTGAAATGAGCTGCAGGAGCATGAATAATACCTTAAATTTAAATAAGTTCTTCTATTGTAACATCTCAGAAAAGTTCTATCACATAAAAATACTGGGCAACCTCACAAGACCTTCTAACCTGTGCAACAGTATCTAGTAAACACACTCTCTAAGCAATTGCACAATAATAACACCAAAAATCACAACAGGCAGGGAACATACCCAGGGAAAGGCAAACACCTCTAGTGAAGGTTATCAGCTGCTGGTTGGCACTCAACACAAAACTCAGCCACTGCAAATCAAGAAGCTGCCTCTACAAATGTTAAATTCATTTTAAAAACTCTTTAAGGAATACTACAAGTAAGCATATGAAGCACCATGCAACTGTAGGATAAAAGCACTAAACAAGGGCCCCACTTCAAATAAAGTCATCCCAAGGATGAAACACCACTTCATGCCACTATGTGACACTTTTGAATTCCTTACACAAAAATTTGCAGGTTATTCTACTGTTAAATTCAAAGTTTAGGGAACTAACAAGACATGTCAACACATGCAAGCTTAGCCAAGGTAAATAATAAATTCTAATCTAATGAGCAAAGAAAAAAAAAAGATTTGGTTATCCATGGTTCACCTCAGGGTCACATTTGGCTAAGGAGAGAAACCTCATGTTATTACAAATATGTAATGATGGAAATGACCTCCTGGTGGAAAATCAAGAACATCAAACACCTCCTTGTTTTTAGCTGAAGTTCAACATTAATTTTTCATTACTTCTGGGAAAATAATTTCGGGACAACAAGCTCTGAAAAACTAAGAGTTCTATTTACATCCATTGGACTCAGATGGGTTCTGAGCAACAAGTAGAATTTTAATTTCTTTAGCTTCCACTTGGGCCAATCTTGGAGGTGGCAAAAGCTATCAGTCAAACAGGAAATAACGTGAAAGAAAGGACTTCAGGCCAAATGAGATAAATAGTTCATATCAGCACAGGCTGCAAAAATAGAAGTGGTCTGTAAATACAATTAATCTGAACAATGGCAAGCAAACCCAAACCCCAATAAATTAACCAAAGTCAAGTTAAATAAAATTGAAGTATATAAAGCCACAAGACTCAGCAGCTCTGTAGAAAACAAGAGAAAACAACACATAAAAGAGGACAAAATGATGCTTTTTGCCTCTGCTTTCAGAAATGAGTGACAAATACTGAAGTATTTAAAGGGGAACACTAAATGTACAGCTACTTCAAATATGAATACATACATTAAATGGGCAAAAATAAGCATAGATACAAATAGATACATCATCAAAACAAAGCAATCTATTGATTCAAGGATTAAACAGATAGTCATAAGTTTTGATAGAATCAAAATATATTCTTGATTGAATCAAAATACTAATATTTTTGTTTAAAGGAGCAGAAAGACTTAGTTTATTCACAAGGAGAATGATCCAGACTTGTTAAGATGTAAGACTGTAAGACTTAAAAATATACTTTGAAGAACATATAAACTTGGGGTAAATTGGGTAAAATACAAGAGAACTGCCAAAAATAGAAGCTACATTAACTCAGCTTCCTATTATACTGGGTAGAAAAATATTTAGACTAGAAAATAAAGTAGAAGCCGAGGACAGGTAAAAGAGAGACTATCCAAGCTACATATCCAATTGAGAGACTCATCTTCAAATCTATTTATTTTCTTCTTTAATAACTCAGCAGAAACAACCCTGCTAACTTACAGTCTTGTATCATCACCTACCTTCATAATCCAGGCCAGAACTGGCATGTGATGCCAAAACAAGTCTGGAAGAGCACAAGTGCAAAGTAAATCTCAAACCTTCAACTGGGCATTCACTGCAGAAGTCTGCTATAAATTAAGAACTGGTTTGACAAAGATGGTGACTTAATAAAAATTAACTGACTACAGAATTGATGTTCTGTCAGTTCTGATGTTCTATCACAAACAAAGCAAATGCAATAAAAGAGTACCAGGCAGGATGCCCCTGCCTGTAATCAGGGTTTATTCATGCTGATGTACAAGACACGTGGTATACTGTGCTCTCACAGAAAGCTAAAATTCTCAGAAGTCATCTCCAAAAAAATAAAAAAGGAAAAAGAAGCTCTCACACAGAGCTTGCAATGAAAGCTGACAGAAAGTCACCATCTCTTGTAGCACATTGAAGTAAATATCAAAATGATTCTTTCATCTTAAGTACCTGCTGTTCCATCCTGAAAGAAGAACATTTGCTAAGAGCTAGTTACAAATGTGCTCTGCTGAAAATCAGATGACTGATGAGGAGGAGCTGGAACAGCCCTTAAATCAAAAGTGGCAGGAAGGGAAGACCACATGTAAAGGCAGAGCTTGAACTTCATTTATGAACTGGTAGTCAATACATGACATGCAAATAGCAGGAGACTAGACCTTAGGAACAGCAAAGACCTTTTGAAATCCTACATTCTTGCAAAAAAAACTGGAACATATAAAGACAGATTTCAATCAGCAACAGTCAAACATTACTTCCTACAGACACCACCTGAGCAGCACTGATCCCAAGTAGCCCAGTTATTAGTCAGGAGTAAATTACAGCCAAGCAACCACCACTGAAAAACTGACAAACACATCACCAGATGACAGAGTGAACTGAGAAGCAAACTCCTGTACAGCCCAAATTTACATGCCTCTCCAAATACTAGGAAATAACAGAGCTAATGTATCACAGCTCAACAGCAAGTGGGGAAAAAAATTAAGTCAGACCCAAGATCTGTACACATGTCATAGAACCAGAGAAAAATGAATTTTTTGGGTTTTGGGGTGGTTTTTATTCCTTCTCCGCTGGCCTTCTACTGAACTTTTGCCAGAATACTGACACCTAACCCAGAAAAAACAGGAAATACTTCAAATGAGGGGCCAAAAATTTCACTTCAGTGGAAATTTAGACAGCCTTTTAGGCCACAGTCTAGTAAATATTCCTATTTCTGAGAAAAAAAACCCAAACCTCCTCCAGTTTGGAGGTGGGGAGGGAAGAACTACAGAATTATTTGGAAAATATCCTTGAGTGATAACAGTTGGGTTTTTATGGCATGTCCCTAGCCTATTAAAAACACCTAGAAAGACAACACCTAAGATTTAAAACAGCTGTAAACCAACGTCTCCAAAGCAAACAAATAGTTTACTTCCTATTCTCTAACCAGTTTCTACAAAATACAATTTTTTTTGCCATTATCACACTTGCCAGAGTGCTGGCTTTTCCACTGAAAACTTCTCCGCTTCTCTTTCAGCCTTTGTACTCCACCAAAAAAACCCCAGAAATATTCATATCCACTTTCTAGTGAGCTGACTAATATTTTAAAACACAGTGTCTTTTTTTTTTTCTTTTTTTTTTTGTGGTGGTGGAATTATCACAAAAAAAGAAAAAAAAAAAAAAAGAGGAGAAGTCAACCCACAGTCTTTTCCTGGACATAATTAAGCAGATGAGACTGTGGCAGTATTGATGACCTGCTGCACAGTTTGGTTTTGACACAAACTGCACCTGCTCCATGCTCAAAATACAAGTGTCATGGCTAAAGCCCCCGTTGAGAGTTTGGTCCTGAATGTTTCATTGAAGTGATCCTAGAGAAGAATCTCTCAAACATCTTTTTGCCCTGCCTGATAAAAGTAACATCACAAAAAGATGTTTTGCCTTCTTCTAGAGCAGAAGTACAGTGTTTCTGACCCAAAAGCCACTCCACCACCCAGCATAGTACAACCAAAAGTTCTGTCTAGCATTAATACACAGAAGCAAAGCTTTCTACCTACAAAAGAGAATTAATGTGGTCTTGTAAAAGGCAAGAGAAAACTTTCGATGCTTATCTCACCACCTTTTTATTTCACAGAATCATGTGAATTGCTCATAAAATTGAAATATTTATGAATATGATTTAGACACTTAATTGTACTGAGTATTATTTCTACTTCTTACTGAAGTGTTCAGTTGAAAAACAGCAATTTCCTCAGTAGATGTAGAAGGATTACACAAGGGTAGAGGTATTTTGGGAGACAATTCAGCAGTAATGTTCCATTTTCTGAATAGCATTAATACGTATGTCGTAACATCATATTATTTGGACACTGCTCCAGCCAAGTAACAACATAAATAACAGACCTAAAATTGTTTTTAAATACTGTTGTTAATCTCTACTGTTATACTGCAATTTCAAGATACTGATTTACACACCTGTGATGTTTGGCCCTGTAACTTTGCAAGCTGAGTTGTTCTCATGTTTAAGGACTGACTCCTTGTGACTGTCGCTCCAGAAGATTTCCCATTAACCTTTCTTTCCAGGTGACAAGTCAGTAACAGCTTTTCCTCTAACAGAACAGCATCCCAGGGGTCTTCAGCAGTCATACTTGAAACCCTCTCTCCATCATCCTCTGCCTTGTTTAAAGTCTCCACAGTGTCCACTTTTGGTTTACTCAGAGGATCCAAATCCAACCAGTCAAATTTACTGACATCCCCACAGCTCTCTGAGGCTGGCAGGTTGGACACTGCAGACTTGATGGAAGTCATTTCCAGGTCCGTGCTCGACTTCCCATTTCTCAGGAACTCTGAAGTGCTTGCAATTTTGTCAAATACTTTTGCCATTTCTGGTGTGAGTACTGGAGGGTATAAAGGTAGGCCTCCGTGTGGATGGAAAGGTGTGGTAGCTGCCAGTGGGTATGAAATGTATTGTGACTGCCTTGGAAGACCAAGATAAATAGGCTCTCTAGGGGGATAGGATGACATACTTGGATGGAATCCATTCTGAAATACACCAGTCTGTTTTGTGTAAGAAGCTGAGGTGTAAATAGGAGGTAAAGTGCATGTCACAGGTGCTGGTATTCCGGGTGTCCACTGTCTCCTCTGACCCGTGGGCCCAAGATAAAATTGTGAAGACATGGATGGGCTCAAAACAGGACTTGCTGGTAATGTAGGTACTTTACTAGATTCAAAATTGTCATCCAGCAGCAGTTTCTCTAGTTCAGCATGAGTAAGCTTCTCTATGTCAATGGTACTTAGTTTATCTTCCATGCTCTTGGCATCAGACTCTGGAAACACCATGAGATCATGGTCCTGCTTGTTATGAGTCTGTGCTTTTTGTCTGGGGCTGCTTAAAGAATGAAAGGTTTGTTTATTACCAGCTACACCTCTTTCTTTCTGCATCTTGGCTAATGCCTCAGCTTCCATCTGCAGTGCCTCCTCTTTGTCCACATCTTTTGACCTCGGGGCTGACAGAGAAGGTGAGGAGCGCTGTTTGAATCCATTGCTGCTGGATATCTGGGCCATGCCTCAAGAGCAGATGTCCATGTAAAGCAGCAACACTTCCCTTGCACTGGTTGTCTACCCTTGCCTTCAGAGCGGATTTAGCAGACCTGAAAAGGAAATTAAACATTAGAAACACATGCAACAAATCATACCAGGACAACTACTGAGTCACACACCACCAGCTGACAAAGCTGCACGTCCTTCAGAAACGCAGGATGTAAAATTTTGAAGTGGCCAATTTTTGGTTTTTTTTTTTTGGTGGGGAGGGAATGTCAAACTTAAAAAGAAGCCACACAAATAAATTCACTGTCTTTGAATTATTCAAGACCCGTTTGTTTTTCTTACTCTGCCTAGTGGTAAGCACTTGGTTTGTTTTTGCACCACCAGACCCAAGACACACAGAAGGCACCCTCAGGTGTGTAGCGGTTTTCAGACTTGAGCAATTGCACAGGTGCAATCCTGGGAGCAGAAGTCATTCTAAAGACTACACAAATACAGCATTGATAAAAGCCCACTATCAAGAGGACTTCCACCTTACTTCACTAGATTACAAAACCAGACCTTTCAAACTGCTGTACCAGGATTATAATGGTTATAATGACACTGAAGGACCTCTCTTCCTTTGGAAAATATTGTACTTTACCCTCTTAACAAGAGAAATAATGGTTATGAAATGATATTCCTTGGACAAGCAAAATAAGTTATTTAAGTACAGCTGCTCATTGACTAATCTCTTTAACAGCACTTTACAGGAAGTGTCATTCACTACCAGGTAAGGGAAGAAACTACAAAAGGTCACTTCTGCTTAAGGCCACCACCAAGAAAATGGTATTTTACATTTCTCAATTCCAGTCTTGTGCTTAGGACTATGATACAACTTCCCATATTCACCACAATATCTCTGCAGACCCTTTATTAAAATAATCTTGCAAGAGATTACCACAGAACTGTGTTATTTTTCAGCATTACTTCTACTTTATCCTCCAGCTTTTTGCACACAGCTGGGTCAGAGCTGAACTCAGGAGAGAAGATGTCTTCCAGCAATAGTCAGTATGCACATCAAGCAGCAAGATAAAAATCAGGAATAATGAGTTTCTGCTAGGAGGGTTACATAATCAGCAATCCTCATTAAAACACAGTTTCACTGAACTAGATGAGCCTTATAGATGCAAATTATTCTGAGTTTAAGTCATGCAACAATCTACAAATTAAGAATTCTCTGCAGCAAATAAGGCAGAGAACTCCAAATGCTTTATGTTCTCTTTCAATTCACACCCATTAGAAGAGTTTGGATTTTAGGTAGGGTGTTTTTGTTTTGGTTTTTTTTTCCCCTCCTTGAATCAAACCAGCAAGATGTGCCTCAAACAGAGTGACTGTATTTCTCTGGACTCCCCACACAGACAGCAAGATTCTTAACAGATTTATAACAGATTCTTTAAATTCTTTAAGTCTGGCCAAGCTTTTGTTTTATCTACTTCATTTCAATGGCTTATAGTGTGAAGGACAGACATCTTTATAAGAGGTTCTATACATTTCAACTCAGTCTGAAGACAAATCCAAGTGAAACCCTTCAAAAGGCAAAATTAAATAAGAAATGATGTTACAGTTACCAAGACAAGATTTAAACAAAAAAGAAAAGACTGAAACAGTGACAGACTAACAAAGTTATAAAACCCTGAAAACCACACAACTCAGATCCTAGGGCATAAAATCTTAAGGAGGAGCTTTGGAAATTACAGGTATGAATCCATTCCACTGAATAATTATGTAAATATTCAACACAGACAAAGTCTACAAAAAAAAAAACACAACCAAAAACAACCAGACACAGATCCTCTTCTGTACAGTGTTTGAAGCTGCAGAGTTTGCCACTCATTAAAGCCATAAATATTGCCATTAGGAAGAAGTCTTGCCCTGTCTGCTGCCTACCCTACCTCCAGAATTCAGTGTAGAACACAATCAGGAAATCAATTAAAAAAACCCAAACTATTCTGCAGGGCTCCTTTACAGACAATGCAGGTCTCTGGTCCCATTAATGGCACAAGTGTGGCCTTCAATTATTTACTAGGCTCCTGTTAGCAGGACAATCATACCAGAACTTCTCCTGAGGATGTACTGAATATTTTGTAGCTGGTCTAAGCCTACCAGCCACAGAAGAGAAGCCTCATAGACTTGACACCACCTTCTCAGACTGTCTAGAAGGCTAAGCCAGCTTTAATCTCTTCATTAACTTACAGCTGGTTAAAACTGCTATGTCAGATTTTTAGATGCAAGAACACCCTGATTTATGAAGCCCTCTCAAGAATTCCTACTTGGCTTTTCCAAGAAGCACAGCCTGAGGTAAGTTCAGTTTGCAGTTTTCAGAATCCTGCTGTTGCCTAAGGATTCTAAAGAGCAGCAGGGCTTTTTTCTTGAACTTTATTCAAAAAATAAAATAGAATCATGCTTTCTGAGACTATTCAGAACTACGTGGGCTACAGCTGATAAGATTATCAATCCATTCAGGTGCTGCTTGACAATTACAAGTGATTTTTTTCTTAAGGAGATGAGAAAAAAAAATGGTCCTCAAAGTGTTTATATATAAAACCAGCCAGCTCTTAAAGAAAAAAAAAAAAAAGCCTTATTTTTCTGCTGAAATCAATGGCCTTGATCTCCAGATCACCCAAGCAGTCTCCTGCTCACAGGGAGAGTCACTGCTGGAGGAAGTCACAACTGCAGATAAACACAAATTCCTCAGCTCTCAGGAACACAGCACACAGCTACCACAGCACCTCCATTCACAACATCTAGAGAATCCCAGTCAATAACTCCTTGTTTATTGCAGTATTTTGGTCAGTTTATGACAGCACACTCACACTGACAAATCCAGTGACTTCTAGCATTCAAGAGAGAAGGTTATTGTTAGTGGCTATCCGAAATTTTGAATTTTAGCCTTGTTCTTTGCAAGACAGCCTCAACAGCATACATACACATGATTGCTGTACTTAAGTCCTGTCCTTGGGAAACTTCTAAAGTCAGTGTATAAATTTCTGTCAAGTTTTATAGGCACACTGCAGGTCTTTTTCAAACAGTTTGACATAAAAAAGCCTGATTTAAAAGATCTGATAAAATTGCAATAGTTTTGGTGCAACTTTATCCTGCATACCAATTCTAAGCAGTAAATTCATATAACACATCAGAAGAAAAGCTCCCTAGGCATAAGCATGATTAAAATACTGACAGACCTTTTAAATGCTAACCATGCAGCATCAGTTAACTTTTCCACATAAGTTTAGCTTCACTTTGAACCTCTCACTTGGCAGCCATGTAAGTTCAAAGGCAGAGAGTGAGCAGAATTTAAACTTCTCCAACATTTGCAAAGAGAAGGGCAAATTCCATTGGGATCATCTATCAGCAGAGAACTTCTCAAACACTCAGGAAAAAAAGTTACAATTCAAATCCAGGAATCCTGACCCATTACTGACCAAGCTATAGGAACTCACCAGAAGTTTGCAACAACTGGAGGTCATGGAAGACCCAGAAGTGATCCTTACAGAGCTAGGATTGCTCTCATCTGAGCTGCTGTACACTATTTTAAGTAACAGTAATAATCAGTTTTCAGCTGTCAATCTGTTCACCTTCAAGAGCGCTCCTCTTGCCAAGCACTCAAAGAATGTCAGAAACATTTAGCTTATTTTTCAAGGAAAGCCAGAAGCCATTGAAGAGATTATAACAGAAATTCAGAAGTGATAAAACAATCCCCTACACCACTTACTTGGCCCCTAATTTTGAAATTAAACAGACACATTCATATTTGGGTGAAGTCGCCACATTTCCACTACTCTAGCAGAACCTCACCTGCTTCCTTTTAAAGTGGTTCTAAAACCTCAACCACACAATTTATCTACAGCCCTGACCAAGGATAATGTGTCCTGCAGCCAGATTTCACTAACTTGAAGCAGTATTTCCTTTCTCAACCAGCTGTGATCAGACAGGAGTCTGCAGACCTCTTTGGCTCTGGTCTAGCAGAGTTTCTGCAAGAGCAACACTTCCTTTGTAACAATTTTATATAAATGTGTTTGGAGCCTAAAGTTTATTTGATCACTCAAGTACCTGTGTATTGTTATATAATTTCATGTATTGCACATCATTCGTTATTTCAGAGGAGTAAAATACTCTTTAAAAAAATATCAGCAAGAAAACTTATTAATAATCAAGAAGCAAGAAACTGCAAGATGCCTGACCATCTCCTTCAGATTAAAGCCTCTACATGGAATGGAAATGAATTTAAACCAGATTTTCATTTAGAGAGACTTACATTCAAAGAAAAAAATTAGATATGCACCAGTCTAGCAAATACATAAAATGGAACCAGAAAGAATTTTTTTTTTTCCAGTAAGGAATTTACAGCTTTCTGGTAAGAAGCTTCTGGGAACCAATATGGGACATTACATCTCTACCAGGACAAAGACTCACAAAATCTACATTAGCTTCCTATCTTAATGATCAAGGGATGACTTCATCAGACATAAATCGTTTTACCTTAAGCAGAGGTAATCTCACCATCTGCTCATGTACACGTTAACATTCTTGTCTATTTCAGATGAGTTGCACAGCTTTCTTTTCAAAAACACCCAAGGCTTGTAATACCCTATTTATAATTCGTTTGACGCAAGAACAGAACATATTATTTGGTAATTTCTTCACAAGAAGTACTTCATAGCTATCAGAAATCAGTGCACATGAATTCCCTGGAGTCCAAGCACTAAATACAGAAGCAATGATAACGAGTCAGGCCATTTCCTGCATTCCTTATAAAGTAAGACTCTGGCATACAGTAGCCAGCTCTTCCTCAAAACAAGTGCAATTTTCAAAGTAACTCTGAGGTTGTTTTGCCATTAAGGAAAACAAAAATAAAAATACTTGAAGGATTTGCCTCACATTGAATCACAGCTAACTCACAAATTAACAAATCTTGCCTGCATACCAGAGACAGTAGCAGTTTTATGGGAAACCAGGGAAAACTTAGCAAAATACGACAGCAGTAATATACTGTGGAAAATACTAATCATCTGCAAAGGAATTCATGGCCAGACATTTGCCACAGCAGGAAAACTCCTTAGCAAAAAAAAAGAAAGAAAAAAGTCACAAGAACTTTGATGTTCAGAAACCCTCTCTGCCAGATGTATTCAGATTGCTACAAATTGAGCAAAAACTGAGCACATACTCCTGACGTGACTTCTTGAAGAAAGGCTGTTATTCTTTTTAACTAATGTTAGGTTTAAACTGGAGGTTTTCTCAATAACAAACAGCTCTGAAAGGTCAGTGTTAAAGCTATACAGTTCTACCATGCTATTTTTCCACTAAAATCTTAATAGCTTCTTTAATCCAGTCATTTTAGCAAAATTAGCAAGTGCCTGCTTACAAATGAGATTAACACAGTTACCAGAAAATTGAATCCATTTTGCTTCAGCTCATATCTACAGAACCTTCAAAGAACAACTGCACTAGCTCAAATACAGGTGCAATTTTTAACTGGGCACAAACCCTGAACCAACACTCATTTCATTTGATTTGCTCAAATCATTCAGATCATAAATACCTAAGCAGGAACCACATCTCTTAACTTTGATTTTGAAATTTCATTTACGTCTAGAAAGTACAATTTCATCACAAAACCTTTGATCTCGAGGGGTAGGCAAGAATAGGATGTTTCTAGCACTAGAACAGGAAGTCTCAGCCTTTAAGGTCTTTCAACATCAGCTGCAAATCCCTTGAAAAATCCAACCTCAGCTGTTTCAGTGCTTATAAAAATGTATGAACTACTGAAATCAATTTGCACCCAGGACATTGTGCAGAGAGTCATTAGTAGATAGCACACTTTGTAGCTGCTATTAAATTTGAATCTTCAGGTTTTGATCAAGGTTCCTAGACAGACAAAGCATGGATGCATCTGTCACGATGTTCCAGGCAGATGTCAGTGAGGGCAGCTGGAGACACCTACAGATCTTGTGTTTCCCATGGCCACACACTTCCCCTGCAATGGTTTGCACCACTGGCCACTGCAAGCCCTCCCGTCAGGAGATGTGGATTCCTGCAGATTTGGTACAGCAGGTTTGCAAGCTTACTCAGCACATTTCTGCTATTATACTCCTCTCAAATTCTGAACCTAACCACCACTCCATTTAGGTCTGTTAAGAGATGGGGGTGATAAAGATATATGAATTTCATGTAAGTCTCATAAAAACAAAAACCCTCACCCTGCCAAGAACACTGGGTGTCACAGCTAGAAGAAAACCCTAGCATGAGCTCATATAACTGGTCACTGCAGATTTATCACCAGGATAAACTTTATAAATGATTGAATCATTGAATCATCAAGAAGCCTTTTAAAGACAATCAGCAGAAGACACAAATCAACAGGCAGCCTGGCATCAGTTTCATCAGCTGTAGAACTACACCAAATTTTGCATCCCTGTATTTCTTCCTGTCCTGCTCTCAGCTCTCTAACAGCATCCTCCTATTCTGTTCCTGCCCAATATTTTCTGGATGCAGGTACCAGAAAAGAGCAAAAATGAAACTGATGGCATCCCAGGCTCTTTCATTCTGATGCACTTGGCCAAGATATTTTTTTCCATGCCTTACAGCCAAGCTTATTACCAGCATTGTTTGACAAAGGCTAGGAATTCTAGTTCTGTTGCAATGTTTCTCCTTACAGGATAATGCTTTCAATTCCACTCCTCCTGTTTCAAAAGTTTGCTTTTAAAAACTTTGTACTGGTTCCCTTGCTCTGCAGACACCTCTGAAGTTGTGCTTTTCTCCACGTCACCCTGACGTACACAATTCCTCCACCAATCCTGCTTTTCAAAGGCTACTTGAAAACACTCATGCAATACAAACTTTCATACAGAATCAACATTAGCTGCTGGCTTAAGGAGAGGCTTTTTCCTATTCTTTAAGTGAGGTCATTATCCCAAATACTTTGATTCTCCAGCTGAATAATTGGTGCAGTAATTCCTGATTTGCAAAGTAATTTTATTCTGGAATATCACTTTCATGGAACAGTTAAGACTGGAAGGGACCTTAGTTATTCATGCAGTGTGGGGTCTGACCCCAGCAGAGCATAATAAATTATCTGGAGCATGTAGCTGAACTAGTATTTCCATGAATCTCAATCCCAGTGGAACTAAAGAAAAGACAGACAACATTTTAAACTACATACCAATTTCATCAAACCCATGGAAAGTGTCTAGCGTAGGTAGAACAGAGAAAGAACAAAGAAACATCTGTGCTGTCTGCTTTAATTACCACAACAGAGATGCCCAAACACCTTCCATATAGTGCCAGAATATTCTGCAGCACAGACAGAGGGCCATGTTAAAATCCCAATTTTTCCCAAATTACATGCCTGAAGTAGCCCTGCTAATATCACAAAACATTGAAAACACAGCAAAATGCAGGAGGCTCACGATGCAAGGCGCAGAGGCTGTTCACACAGGGAGATGAAAACAACCTTCCCCCACAGAGATCCTACTTTACTCCCTGTGCAGCACAACAGACACCTTCAACAAAACATCATCAAAAACATGCATTGAGAGGAAACACTGACACCTCAGCTCTGGTCCAGACTTAACTCTGTATCACTGTATTAGAATCACCCTACCAGTCTAACCTAATGCAATTCTGCTGCAGTAGCCAAATTATTTCCACCACTTGCTTCAGCAGCTGAGTTTCCCCTCAGGCAGGAAACTTGCACAGTTTCAGTTATAACCAGCAGATGCTTCTTAGTCACACACCTCATATTCATAGGAGATGGAGCAGAATTGCTCATTACTAATTGACAGAACAAATGCACCATCCACGTGTACCTCCATGCTTTATCCATTAGAAAACATTAAATGATTATTACATGTATTGATTCAGCGGTGATGGGGTTTGGTTTTTTTTACAATACACAGGTAGAGGACTGGACAGGGTGGCTACACTCAGACCAAAGGTTCATCTCATCCTTATCTTGTCTCTAAAGGTGGCTTTGGAAATGCAAATAGGAAAAAGCTAAACCAACACAAACACTTCCTCAAAATACCCTTCTAGTCTCCACTAATTTGGCACTCAAGTACTTCCTGAATCCTGAGGTAACTTCTCTAAGATTAAAACTCTTGATGGACCATTTCATCAGGAATTTGTTCAGATGGACACTGAACTTGGGTAAACTTCCAGCCCCCACCTTGTAACAGCAGTGTCACCACCAGGCTGTGCTCCTCTGCTGTGACTACAACCCAAGCAGAAGATCAGATGGGTTATTGATGACCTGTTCTTGATCAGTCCCCTACAAACATCAACTACAACACTGAAGCCTACAGGCTCAATTATTTCCTCTGGGTCACAATGCACTGAACAACCTCCAGATCTGCACCAGTGACATTCCCTTAGCACAAACACCACAAGGTCCTCACACACTGCAGGTTGTGGTTGGGTTTGTGTAAGTGATGTTTTGTTTGTAACTCCAAATTACAAGTTACATGAAACGTGCACACATACCTTCTCCCTCTTACTTCCATTTCTTCCCTCTGAAGTGACCATCACTTGGACAGTTTAATCTAAGGAAATACTTTCAAGCTGCATTTCTACCAAGTTAAAGACTGAAGTAATATTTCTCATAACTTTTTTTTTTTTTTTTTTTATGTGGGCTTTGACGAAAGCATTTCATTACAAAATTTTTATAGCTTAAGTGAGGTTTATCATTACTGGCATGCTTTGAAACCTTTCCTCCTTCCCTTCTCAGTCCAGCCTGGAAACAACTTCATCATTCCTCTCACAAACTTACATCACACCAACCTCCTCACCTACAAAGGGGCAGGATGATGCTGCATTAGATGACTGATTTTATTGACCACCATTGATAAAGACTGAACCCTGGTTCTGGTAATTAATTACACATCCACAACTTCTACTTAAAATAGAATGATATGTTTACACAGTTACACATCCACAAAGCAAACAACTTACATTTGTGTAATACCCTCTCATTTTAATGCCTGTTGTATTATCCCCAAAACAAATAAACACCAAATAATTTCTGTACTGACTGCAGATACTAAAAGGCAGTACTTCTAAACCCCCCCCAAAACAGAAGATCTTTACTTGAATGTCTTTAAGGCTGACATTATATTTTATGAATTTTAATCACGTCTATGTTGGACTTACACTGGCCTACCCACCACTGATACTTCACTGCAATTTTCAAAGCTCTCATAAGGCCACCTTAAGACTGTTCAAGAGTTTAAAAGATAAACAACATGCAATCCTACTCTAATAAAATTCAAATCTAGCATTCATTTTTCTAAATAACCTCATACCGTCTGGTTTTGGTCCCACATCAAAGCCTAAGACAAGAAAAAAAAAGCCCTCCAAAACATCACCTCAGCATTTTTATTTCTTAAACAACATTTTAATCCAAGTGTCTCCAGCTAGGCAGCAAATATAACAGCAACACTGAGTAAGAAATATTGCCAGTTTCAATTTAGTTTGAGAAGAAACAAAGGAACACAAAATCAGAAAGGTTTTTTCTTTCCTTGACATTTTGAAGTGCATCATTTCCCATCTAAGGTATTCCATTTTCTTTGTTAGTATACAGAGAGCTGCTCAAATTGGATAAAAATAACTAAATTATCAATTTCAATACAATGATCATATGTCCTCATGAACCTTTATGTTTGAGTTCTCAAGGATGACAGCAATTCCCCACAGGTAAGAGGAACTTCAAGTATATAATTCAGGATTACTATTGCACTATAATTAAGACAAACCTATTTTATTATATCAATAAAAATTTTAAATATTTCCTGAGATCTCCTTCATGTTTTTCATAAACAAGCATCTCTAAGACACGTAAAAGAACATTTAAATACAGCACTCCATTTAAGAAGATGAGACTCTAAATAACCTATTACTTGTCTGGTTTGTGATCCCCTCCCCAAAAGGTCATTTAACTTCAAGTATTTGTCCTTTCTGCCTGCGTTCTCTCCCTCTGCCTTTATCTTCTATGAAACTTTCTTTTACTGTCCCCTTAGTCTTACCAATCTTGCTCCAACTTGTTTTCACAAAAGAACAAACACAACCCCAAAAACCAAACAGCACTGGGTGGGAATTATAATCCCTTTCTCCCCCTCCCACAAATGTGCTAAGTGAGGCCAATTTAAGCAACTTCTCTTTCTCCCAGGCAAATAAAGTTTTTACAGGCCCACTCTCAGTGTTGGGGGAATGAAGCACACAACTGCCTTCAAAACCAACAAAGCCATATAAAAAAATACTTTTGTCTGTCTGATTTCATTTCCCCTGCCCCATTTCTGCTTCCCCTTTGGATTCTTCATAAATCATCCATCACTACTACTCCTGAACACAGCTTATATTCAAAGCAAATATTGCACAACATCTTGTACAAACATCAGACATTTTTTTCTTAAATTTTCAGTTCCCCTTGGGAAGAGATCCGCACTAAACACACAACTTTATTAGTTAAAACTTCTGCATCTCTCCTCTACCCCAAATCAGTTTAACTGTGCTATGCTCTAGTATCAGGCTTGTAATAAGTAATACAATGAGTAGAAAGACCACCAGAATCTCCTTCCAAACACTTTTCTTTTGACTGCATCTTATTACCACATCCTTTCCCGAACAACAGCATAGCTGAAGGGGGAGGTTACTTGTGCTAACAAAGGTGCAGGAATACCTTCTTTTATTGTGTTGATACAGAATAACAAACTAGATCCAGCCAAGAACAGCAAGGCTGTCAAAAACTTCCATGTATCACTAGAAATATCGGCAAAGCTCCCGGAGCAAACGGCAGAGCTGTTTAGAGATCAGCTTTGTAAACATCCAACTTCTCTGGAACCGCAGCACCAAGCGGGGACGAGCGAACCCACTCCAAAGCCAACAGCGGGATAAACAAAAAGGAAACGTAAACCTGGTGGGTCTCTGCAGCCACCGCCAAGGTGCCCCCTCCGCCGGGCACCTCCCGAGCGCCCCGCTCCGCGCCGGTGACAGCTCCCGGTCACCCCGGAGCCTTCACCCCGGGTCCAAAAA
Organism: Aegithalos caudatus; assembly: GCA_013389925.1. Classification (NCBI taxonomy): domain Eukaryota; kingdom Metazoa; phylum Chordata; class Aves; order Passeriformes; family Aegithalidae; genus Aegithalos; species Aegithalos caudatus. The sequence continues at coordinate 136,455 of WEIU01015935.1, forward strand.
GCACCTCGGGCACCTGCGGAGCGCGGGCAGCACCTCCGGACGGCTCCGCGCCCCGAGCGGCGCCGCTCCAGCGCTCCAGACACGCAGTTCCCGGCTGGAAG
>WEIU01015939.1:7464-45454 GCA_013389925.1 Aegithalos caudatus
TCTGCTTTTTTTTTCTCTCAGTTTCACATTTATATATTATTAAACACTGAGAGACAGAGTGTACAAAATGCTTGTTTAGCATAGTATTCAGCTTATAATTGTTGCCATTCAACATCCTTCCAGAACAGAAAATATTCATTCATTAATAATTAAAAAACTTTGAACACTAAGAAATGCATTTTCAAAGGAACTGCATCTTTTGAATGAAGGTTACAGGAAAAGATAAAACATTTGAAAACCATGAATCGGATTTCTTCCCAGGCAAAACAGCCAAATGGGCTTAACTCCAGTGCTTAAGACCTGCACAGCAATATCTGGAATGATACTGGAATGATAGCACCCAATACCTCCCCTTCCTTGATTCTTTGTTCTTACTTTGTTGAATAATCTCAAAAAAAAAAAAATCTTTGTTATATAAAATCTAAATCCATCTTTTAAATCTAATTGAAGATGCACTAAATAATATGACAGTAAGTGATTGTTCTTAAGCTGCTTTTATAGATTTTGGTTGTTCTTTTGCACAGCCTTTTTTACATTGTTGTTAGTTGTAGCATGAGAGCATATTTGCCTTGTTGATGTACCCCTCGGAGTCCTGAGACTGAAAGGGTCCTTCCTTTCAATAAAATCATGTAATATTTTTAATTTGCATAAGGAACACCTGAGAATGAGCAGTACCTCAAAGCAGATCATCTAGAACTGAGAGTTTTGGCTCTCAGACACAGTGAAATACCTTATGCAGTAGCAAAATATATAATTTCTTCATTCCCTTTACATATGTGCCACTGAATGCTGAAGAAATACATTGCTAGTGAGTGCATCACAAATTTTCTGTGTGTATAATAATTGGAATGATTTTTTTTAATTCCTGAATTGATGTCATATAAATATATAAGTAATATAAATGCCGTAAGTACAAAGAGTTATCTTAAATTATTCCAATTTATTTCATCTCTACAGATAGGGAATGGTTTATAAAGAGAAAGGAGAGAAGGGGAGTACATTTAGTTAAGAGATATGTGTCTCAATATACATATAATGCATATAATTTTACTTGAATGAGTTAAATAGAGTATAAATAATTTTTTAATATATTACTCCATTAACGGTAGAACTCCATCCACCCATAAAGAAAGATGTTTACATGAAGTGTTTTGACACCATTTAATTATATAGTCATCACTGTAGCAAAGAGTTACTTTGTCCTTGTCTAATGGTGCTTTAAAAGAGAAAAAAGTAATAGTAGTTTGAAATGAGCCGTTAAAATAGTCAGCTTACATGCTAAAACTACTTACAAGAGAAAAAAAAGTATGATTTATGATATCTAAATGTTAGTATTAAAAACTGGAGAAGAAAATAATTTCAAAGGAGGGCTCATGAGAATACAGAAGTGTTGGAATCTGTAGTGAGAAGCTCAGCAATGCATTAAAGTAGTAACTCTAACAGTGTATTTTGAAATCATTATATAGTTAAATGATGCTAATATTGAACAATGTCTTTTTCACAGCAAATATCAATATCAAATATCAAGTTCCTCCATAAATGACCATTAAGGGAGGTTTCCAAGCATCATAAACTGTAATCAAAACCCTTCACAGCACATGGCACAATGCAGAGATAAGTCATCAGCATTCAAAGTAATTAAAAACAAACTTCTGTGATATTACACACTGGATAAAAAAACCTCTGTGATATTACATACTGGATGTACATCCTCATAACTAAAGACTGTATCTTCACAAATTTCTACAAGACTGTCTTGTACACATCAACACTTTTAAGGTTCCCATTATGTAAAGTCTTCACTCTGGAATTTCCAGATTAACCTCCTTAATAGTGCCAGTCTAAAATTTTATTTCTTTCAGCTTCTTCTGTGGGCTCATATGTTATTTTATGAAACAAATGTCTGATGTTTGAAACACATTCTTACAGAATACTTCCCTCATTACTTAAAAAGATAAAACTAGGATTCTTAAAAACTGAAGATCCAAAACTCCATGCTGGGTTGTGTGGAATGGTCCAGCGGAGATAATACAGTAATCTGTTACTACTCTAGGGGCAGTGCTTGCCAGTGGTTTACCTAGAACCAATCAGTTAAAGATAATTCTGAACATATCAGTATTTTAGGAAAAAATACAAGCTCCTAAAATATGCTTATATGTTGCAAGTTTAACAGAAAAGATGATTTTTCTTATGATGTGTATGGTCTTCAAGAATTGAGTACTGTTGTGCTGACATAGCTGATTGCTTTACAATTGCAATTCAAAATGGAGTTCAGATTCAGTCATGATCATTTTGTTTCTATTTTTTTCCTGTACATACAGTACAATTAAAATCATTCTGGCACACAGTTGTTTCTATCCCTATCTCTCTGAAATGTTTTTTAAAAATTATCTCTTGTGCAATAAATTAAGAAGGTCAGTCAAATTCCAGCGTGCTATTAATCCAAGCGGCCCAGATGTATTTCAGTGCAAGCCATTAACGTTCTGATTGTCCTTTACTGAGTCATGCATGATCAGCACAGGAAGGACATACAGAAACTGCCTGAACTTGAGCAATCATGATACAGGTCAGGACACTCCCACGTCATTTCTCTTCTGCTCTGCTTGCTTTCTCAAAAAGAACAAAAACCCAGTGCAGATCTGTGGATCATTACTCTTGCTTGATGACAAAGTTTCGAGTATGGAGAAGCACCTGTTTATTTCACTGATGAGCTAACAGGAGATGTCCTTGTGTGAGTCAGTTATGGTTTTAGATGCATTGTGGAGTTAATTATGATGTCTGGAGTACAGGAAGCCTGTTACATTTTTAGAGTAGGTGTCTCAAAAGAACAAAATCATTTAAAAATTCAGGGTATCCTTTCTCCCCATCACTTCTGCCTTCTGCTTGTTATCCTTAAAGGGGACAGCAGACTTTTATTTAGACTGTAACTTTTCGAGGACAGAATCATTCTTCTGCTTTCTGGCTATGTATGTATGCATACATTTGTGTCCTTATAATCTAGTACTGGAGAGTCCCGGGCTATGGTCTACATAAAACCAAAATACAGATAGTAAATAATGGCTCATAGTCTTAACTGTTGTTATCTGTCACCACTGCTGCTCTGTCCTTCCCTCTCCAAATGGATGGAGACAATTGCCATTTGGTGGTCAGGTTCCTGATTAGTTCTTGGCACGTAACACTTTATGTCAAATGCTTTAAATATTTTGTCAGCTACCTTTTAAATAAATAAATAAAACCAGTGCATATAAGAATAGTGTATCTCCAGACCAGGAAGGCAGCTGGATGATCTGCTCTCTGTAGGGCTATGAGAGTTGGCCATTGTTTCTCAAAAAGAGTTCTGACATATCCTTGTATGATAAATCCCCAGCCTTGGAGATATCCAAAAGCCATCTGGACATGGTCCTGAGCAGCTGGCTCTAAGTGACCCTGATTGAGGAGGAAGGTTGGAACGAAAGACATTTGAAGGTCCTTGCCAACCTCAACCCTCATAGGATTTCTATGAACATCTAATTGCATGTCTCATCTGTCCTACTCAGGACTGACTTCACTTCTGAAAGGGTGGATGTTGCCTCAGAAGATCCAGCTACTGGATTCTGCTCACAAACTTCTCACTGTCTCATGTCTCAATGTATCTTCCTCCAGACCAGTTCAGAGCTCACAGGTTTCAGTTAATATATAGTGTCAGAGAATCTATATGCAATGTATGATAACCTGTCCCTAATTTGGCTCTTCTCTAAATCCTTAGTTCAAATCTAGTCATGCATTTTCATACCTATTCCGCAATACCTGAGGCCAAATCACTGAATCAAAGTTCATCTAGATTCTGTGAAAACCTAGCTTTTTTTGGGAGAGAGTGAGTCAGTGTTTTGCTAGCTTATCATTTGAGGATGGCTTCCTGCTATAATGGAGAACTTTAGAGTTCTCCATTATATCTGGAAGAAATGCTTTTAGATATCAAAGTTTACAAAAGTCATACAATAAATATTACAAAATGGTAGTGTTTCCATATAGCTTTGTGTGGTCATTGGTGTGCACAGTGAATTAATTTCGTCCCGTACTGCCTCACAGTTGAGATGGTGATCAGTAACAGTGCTTTAAATGCTTTCTTTTTAATATTGTATTAGAGACTAACTTGAAAATATGGACATAAATTATCTTTCTTCTTCTTCTTAAAGCCATATGAGGGGCTAAGACTTCAAGACCTACGAAGGCTTAAGGATATGCTGATCGTGGAATCTGCTGACATGCTTCAAGCCCCGCTCTTCACTGCAGAAGCTCTACTTCGGGCACACGGTAATCCCAGACCTTAAGGTCTAAAGAAAATGCTTTCAGCAAATTCAAAACCACAGTTTTATGTTTGCACTTTATTTCCAAGTAAAAGAGAAGTAATGGTTAATAGCAGGAAACAGATCACCCAGTACTTCAGAAAGTACAGCTGCAGTATGTCAAAAAACATTGAGGCAGACAGGGAAGCTGAGAGAAAAGTGATTCAAACTAGGGATTATAATGGAAGACAGTTTAACTTAAGCAGTATGGAAAAACAGAACCACCCTATTTTGGTGGGAGACACAGGAGTAAAATTTATGTGGTTTTATATGTCAAAAAGGTCAAATTCATCAAGTCTATTTTTGTCAGACCATTGGTTTTCTGCCACTATTTATTTGTGTATCAAACTGAATCAACTTTTTAATTTATTTTTTCTTGCAATAAAAGCAGTCTGACCATTGTAATAAGTGGTTGGAAATTGCCTTGGGGTTTAAATTATATGAGTGTATGTCCTAAGGAGGATTTTCTATAGTTACACTTTTAATACAGGCTATGTTTTTCCATGTGCATATCTCTAACTAGTTTATTTTCACTGAAATTAGTCTCTATTCTTGTTCAAGTTAAACTGGGGTTGTCAGAAAGGGGATATAATGAATTCAGTGTGTTTTCTCTAGACAAAGGTATCTCTGAAACTTGGTGTAAGCTTTAGGCTTTGTTTCAATGATTCAAAACTTAAGCTTACTGAAGCATCTGCATTGTTACTTTATGCCAAAGGAACTACTCAGGCAGTTAATGGGTTGCATGCTCATCACTGTGTGGCTGGATTAAGCTTTCATACCCTATTATTTTTGTGGGCTCCTTGTTAAAGTCAGTGCGAGAGGGAAAAGTGAAATAGAAAGTATTTTAAACCCACAGCTTTTAGTACACTTTCATGAGGAGTCATGGTATCTGAAACTCACCTCTTTTGCATTATTATCCATACGTGATATTTGTGTTACTTTTAACACTGAACTAAGTAAACATTAACTTGTGCCAGTATGATGATATTTAAGGCACAGTCCTTGTACATATGTTTTTATATTGATTATTTATGGGTTTTTATATTGTATTTATAATATGTTCAGTAGATTCCCAGAATATATTGAAGTAAGGCTAAAAATTATAAGTACTTCACTGAGTAAACTCCATAACCTGAGCAGATATTTTGGAAAGAAAAATTGTGGCAATACTGTTCAAACTGTCATCTCAGTCTGCAATTAGTTGAAAATCAGTGAGGTCGATGTAAGTTGTGGAGAAATGTCTGCCAGCATCTAGCAAACAGGAATTGAAAATTGAGAAGAAATCAGTCTGTGTTGGAAAGGTCATCCTACTGATGTTGCCTTAGTGATGTTCTGGTTACTTAATGCAATTGGCCAGTGCACAGAAAGAAGCACGGACAATTAGCAAGTCATGAGAAAGTCAGATATTTTGCCTGTAGCTGTATTGATTAGTAAAGGAAATAGGTATTTACAGAGGTTTAGACAATTGACATCAAATGACAAATCGTAATTTTTTTTTGCATTAAATCTTGAAATTCACAAAAGAATAATGTGAAAACTTGGTTTAAGTCACACAAGGTATAAAAAGCATGTTTTAAATTCTTGGAAAGATCATACTTATATACTAAGTTTAGTAGTTTACAGGCATATAATATTTAATCCACCAGACTTTGCTTTCTTTTATTGTACAAATATATCAATTTATTGACACAGACATTAAGAGGTAAGAGTGTCTTTTCCTTTTTTTTTCTTTTAATTGAGAGACAGAAGTATGTAGAATTAAAGCCAAGATATAAAAATGTTATTGTCACAAAAGCAGATAACTTTACAGTTTTTCTACAAGTGTTTTTTCAATGTTTCTCTTCTACTTCATTACACGGCAGTGGATTTCAGGATAAAAAATAGGCAATTCAACAAATAGAATTACCCTGTGTTTTACTAAAACTCCTAAGTTAAAGTGAACATAGTGGGTCCATTTAGTGACATGTCTTAACCCTTGCTAATTTTAAAGATACAGTGCAACAAAGAAGGTCAAGAAAATTTCTAGCAAATTTTATCTGTATCTTAACATCAGTAAGCCCCTCCTTGAAAGGTTGTAAAATCAGGGTGCTATGAAAAATACTGATAAAATTTGTAGTTTTTTGAAGTGTAAATGTGTTCAGGGTCCATATCTTTAAACAAATGAAATTAAACTAACCTTTGATATGTTTTAACTTTGATAAGAAAGGACCTGATCAATAAATCATCTGCAGCTTGAGGAATATTTTTGACAGCGGAAATGCTTTTACTAAGTTCAGGGCTTAGAACACATATCTTTTTTTCCCAGCACTAATACAGTATAGGAAAACTATCTTTTCCTTATAAAAATCAAAATCAATAAAAATAAAAGACCTTTTGGTTAATAACATTGATGTTTTTTGGGAGTACTCAGCAATTTAAAAAAATCCCGAGACTTTAAAATAGTTTATTAAAGCAGTAGGAAAAATTGGGAAATTTCACATCATTTATGAAATTCAAGTTTATCTGATCTGCATATAGTGTTGATGAGTTTAGATTCAAATCTGTATAGGAATTTCATAGATTTATATTTAAATGAGAACCTTTAAGTATTTTTGGTAGAAAAAAATGCTAATCTGAAGATATCTTTAGTATTAATCATAGGAATCAGAATGCATTTCAAACTATTGTGAAGAAAGATTTGATTTCATTTTAAGATATATTTTGTTTCACTAGGTATTTTCTATAAATGGGCAGTGTTAATTATGAATAAAAATGAAACACTTACTAACACTTAATTATAGAATAAAATGTAGTGAGAATATATGAAATTTTCTTTGCACTCAGGTGGATCTTTTCCCCCAGAAACACATTATTTATATGTGTATGTGTATATATATATATATCTCTAAAAAAAATTGGAAACTTATTAAGTCACAAATCTTGTAATCCAGTTAGATCTTAGTCTTCTTTTCTATTTCCTGGCTTCATTAGAAAAAAAAAGAAAAAAAAAAAAGGACAACAGATAAAATTGAATCCATATTAAACAATTACTTTTTTCATAGAAAGAAAAAGTAATGAAAATTCAGTGGTGTGAGGGTTGGTATATTTTCATCTGTTGGTGAAAGTCAGTACAGTTCTGGTTTTCAATTGAGTCTTCTAGCCACTACAATTGCTGTAAATAAATAGCAGAAATAATGTTAAGACATATTACAGGTAAAGGAGATGCTTGTGATGCAATTATTTACAGAAATGCATTGCACTACATTGTATCTTGAAATGTGTTCTGTGGAATGTAATGTCTAAGGTTCCATTCAATCACACTTCATTATAGTTATTTATTTTTAAATTTTTTTGTTTAGCGTTCTTTTGAGGCTGCAGTTACAAAATACATTTTAAACATTGTCAGGTGGATAATTTCCTGTATCCCTCTATTTCTTGCAGACTGGGACAGGGAGAAGTTACTTGAAGCCTGGATGTGTAACCCTGAGAATTGCTGCCAGCGGTCAGGGGTTCAGATGCCAACTCCCCCTCCGAGCGGATACAACGCGTGGGACACGCTCCCTTCCCCACGAACCCCACGCACCACTCGCTCTTCTGTCACTTCCCCTGATGAAATCAGCCCCTCACCAGGAGACATGGAGACAGCTGTGGTAAATTTATAAATAGATCTTTAGCCAGCAGGGCAAAACCGCTGATTCCTAAACGCAGTGCATCTGTGTAGATAGGGGAGCTGCCATAAATACCTTTGTCAAAGCATAAAGTGTTTCTCTTTGCAAAAGTGAGGAATAGAGAAGTTGACACCTTAAACATTCTATATGATAAAACAGTTGAGCATCTGGCAAATACAAACCATTCTGTTTTTACCTTGGCTGTCACTCACAAACTCTCATTTTAGACAGCTACATTCACACAGTGCATTTGGTCCTTTTGCACTTTTCATCTCATCCCTATCAAGATGTTCACTTTCATTGTATCCATTTCCCTGAACGTACGCAGTTCTGTGAACCCTGCCTTTTGAAAATTTTTTCTTTAGAAAACAAAATCGTCTTTGTCTGCATTTTGAAATGTCAGCCCACTAGTGTACTGTAAGCTTATAATTACTTTTACTATGTGTGGGCTGCTTCAAGCAGTTTACAAAGCTATTGCAAATTTGAAATATGAAAGCGCCTTTCATTAAAATCAGTGTGGCTCTTTTGGAAGACAGAGTTCTCTTTTTAATAATCCACAGCTGCAGCATTATAAAGCTATTGCTCCGTGATCTAAGCATTTTTTTTTTTTTTTAGAATATTACATGCAGTCTTTCAAATGGATTATCCCTAAATCTCATATTAAAATTAACATCTTGCATTCCTGCATAGAAATATTTTATTTCTTTAACTGTAAAGTGCTGTAAAAGAAGATGTATAGAAGGTATATTGTTATTGTACATTTAGTTACATTAGCAGTAAAATAGTGTCCGTGAATAGTTCTTAATTATAAAATGTTGAACAGGAGATTGTATGTCCTCGGTTTTACAATGTGTGTTTTGTTTTTCATTGATGGTCCATAAGCCAGGAATGCAGGATTGGGTAATGATTGCCATTATAGATCTAGTGTGTCTCAATCCATGTCCAGAGTTACACATTTAGTGTTGCTATTTGTTTAAGAATCTTATCTGAACTATCAAATCTCATTTTGCCAGGAAAATGAAAACTGAAAGGTATAGATAAAATAAAGCCACAAGGTATAAAGCTCCTTTACATGTTTTGCATTTGCATCCTATTTTATAAACAGTTCTAGTAAATGTTTTTATTTGATGTTTTGAACTCAGGGCTTCATTAAATTCCTTACTTTAAAGATATATTTGAAACAAAATTTACAGCTCATATAAATTTAATGGAGATTATTTTTAATGCATTGTCAACTTTTAAAATATTTAATTTTGGCAAAATAATAAGGTTAATGACTGAAGGAACAATATATATCTTCACTGAATTCTACATTTTAAAGGCCATTGTTGTTTGTTTGATTTTGTTTTGGCTGTAATGTAAATTCATTTAAAGTGGCATACCACAGGCTAACTTTCTGAAAATGTCCTGTGTGTATATAATACCTAATGCATTGAGAGTTGAAATATGTTTTCATGGTGTCTTTGTTCCAATGAAAAGAAAAATCCTTTTATATTTCTTGAAAAATCTTTATATTAATTTCCACACATAAACATAAGCAGAGAGTGTTTTCATCCCTGCTCTTTAACTATTTTAGCGTAAGGGCCTCAGTATTCAGTGTTATTTTTTTAGCACCTACTTCTGTGAAATTCAGCAGTTATATCTTCTGCTGGAGTATTCGTAGTATAACTTATTCTTAATTTTGATCAAAAACTTCGAAGTCTTTAATAAAAAAATAATACGTATGTAGGTTATTACTTAAAGTATTTGCTGCTGCTGCTGCACACTCAAACTGCTCCACCTTGATTTAGACCTGACTGTGTGAGATGCTAAACATTTCCTGTAGCCTCTATCATCTCCAAACTCATTTCTGGCTGTCTGTGAAGCTGATGAAAAATGCAGCTCCCTTTTGCACCTAGAACTCTAATTTCAGCACTCTGCAGGGTGAAGCACTTCCTGAGCTCGAGGATGCTGCAAAAAGCAGCCCAAAATACGCTCTCTGGATAGGGAGTTATAGAAACAGAGATATCAAATCTATCCCATTCCTATGGCTTTTTTTTCTGGATACAGTTAGATTTTTTTCCCCTTCTGAGCGCTTCCTTAAATTTTTGCAGAGATTTTCCTACATAACTCATTTGGCTAACAATGCAAAAAGCTTTAGGGTATTTCTTATTTTTGTCATTTACAGTGTGACATTTGCATGTGTAATATTTCTGTGTTTGAAGACCCAGTGGATATGCCTTGTGGACATGACTTCTGCAGAGCTTGCTGGGAGGCGTGAGTATATGTACTTCTCTATCATCTGAGAAACTCATACTTGCTATGTTGAAGAGGAAAGGACAGAGACCATCAGCAGCTAATGTTAAAGTACTTTTTGAGTTTCAAAGTTTGAACCTATCCAAGCTTTTAGTTGTCACTCAAACAACCATTACCAACTGGTTTAGGCTTATGTAATGTTTGTTTTGGTTCTGACTAAGCAAAATTCTTAATGAAATGTTTTAAGCTTGTGTGTAAATAGATAAGCCTACTCTTGATTTGTTCAGCGTGTGTGTGTTGTGTTGGCAGCATTGGGGTTTACAGTTTCTAAATTAAGCACATACTTAATTCCATCTCTGAGTTTAGCACACTAAGCTTAGGCATTGTGAATCCATTTCCAATCAGAAAAGCAATTAAAATTCTTTCTTTATGTTGAGGTTTAATAACTGAGGAGTAGATTTCACTTAGAAGTTCTATTAATCTAATGCTCTTGTTACTGCATAGGTCAGAGCAGTCATGCTAGTGAAAAACTCAAACGTGGATAATTATGCTAGCATAAATATTAATCATATTTCTCAGGAATAATTATATCTGTACGCAGGGCTTTGTATTCATCCGTGTCGCCGTTCAGAGATTGTACTACTTGATCTCTATCCCTGTAGTGTCTTGTTACAGCACCATTTCAGCACAGCTATTCCTACTGCAGATCAGCCCCATTTCTATGAACCCTTTGGCCTGGTGCTAAGGAAGAGCACTTTCTTTTCCGTATGAGCTTTCCAAAGGCTCATCTTTTCAGTGGCAAGAAAACTGTTAGTCTTGCTTCTCTTGCCTTGCAAATCCCTGGGCAGGATGCAGGAGTTACCCAGAGATCGCTGGTTTGATGTGGTGCTTCTAATTTGGCTGCTGGACTGTGTGTCCTTTGTGCAGGGCACAGGGTCCAGCTCAGAGCCACAGGCTCAGAGCCACAGTTCAGTGGCAAGTGTTTGTGGTGGCACATCCAGGGTGGAATTCATCTTTCTGAGCCAGTCATTCCTAAGTCACTTGGAGCTTAGCCAGGACTGAGTTACCCAACTCTAAGATATGAATCTAAGATGGGATGAATTGACAGGTATCTCTGCCTTAACTATTAAAAGATCTCAGTTGACTGCCTTAGAATAACTGCCTGTCCTTTGAATGATTGAAGTTAGAATGGTATCATCCTTGATGTCAGATTCATAAGCCTGTTACAGCTCTGAAACTAAACAACAACTGTTGAAGTCCAGCTTTCAGCAGATTTTTGACCTTGTTCTGTCTTGCATTCTGGTGGTCAGGGACTAATGTCACCATTCAGACATTCGTGTCCAAAAACAGACCTGATTTTATTAGCACAGTTGTAGAAATTAATTGCATATTAAATTAATTATTTACTAGATTAATTACACTTATGTATTCTGTTTCTGATTTAAGGTAGAAGTAATGCTCATTTTAACTAAACATTGCAGAACTGTCTGATAAATGGCAACAATGGAAACGACAAACATAGGGCTAAATATTGCTGGTGATGCTCACATAGAACCATGACAGTGTTATTTTTTGTAATTATGCTGTTCATCAAATTTGTAGCTCTTTTGAGCAAAAAGGGACAGTTCTTATTCTTTGTTTAAAAGGTAATCATTGTGAATACCTGTGAACATAGTGTAAAGTACTCAATAGTCTTTTAACGTTTACTTTTTCTTCACAAATACTGACTGGCAAAATTCTGGCAGATTTTTGAATCTGAAAATTCAGGAGGGTGAAGCTCACAACATTTTTTGCCCAGCATATGATTGTTTCCAGCTTGTGCCTGTAGACATCATAGAAAGTGTGGTTTCCAAGGAGATGGACAAGAGATACCTTCAGTTTGACATTAAGGTAAATTATCAAACTGTTCCTGTACTCTTGAACTCTATTCCATTTTATAAAAAGTAACTTAAACCTTCTGTATGAAATGCTGCAATATATCTGTAACTTTCCAAGTAGAAATTCATAAACAAATATGTACAAATATGTATTGGCTCTTATACAACATAATATCAATGTTTGCTGCGCCATGGAGAAAAAAAAGAAAGAACATTTTATGTATTCCTTAAGTAGAAATGCCATATTTTCATATAGTATGTTGCCTAATGCAGTATTAATAAAATCATTTGATCAAAATCATTTTTGTAACAGGTGATATGAAGGTTTTAATCAGTCAGAGTTGTTTGTGTTTGCAATCTGAAATTTTAGAAGTTTTCAGATTATTTTTACTGCATTCAGAAATAGTACCTGTTCCTTTTTAAAAACTTCCAAGTACAATGCTTGACATGATTGTTGTATATGGGTAGAGGATTAGGAAAAGCTTGATTTGGTTTTCCTGGGTTTTTTAATGTATTGGTTTTCATCATTGCAATTTGTTTTTAAAAGCAATCTTTTAATTCAACTTTCTTCTTTTATACTAGTGTAGTAATGAACTAGTCCTGAGAAATGTGTTACTTTATCAGTGGTGGCAGGGCAGAGGTAGAGAAATATTTTTTCATTTACAGTACAGTACTTTCTCTGCAACAAGTCTTTTTAATACACAGAAAAATGCAAATTAAATTACCAGATCTGACTCATCTTTTGCATGATGACATTTTATTTCAAGTGTCTGGTGATCAGAAAAGGTTTAAAGCAAAGTAGTGAAAGTTCCTTTTTTCTCATTTATTAGATACAGTTTTTAAAAAAGAAGGCCTGTTACATTAACCAAAAAAGATGGGAAATAAATTACTGAGTTAGTCTAGTTCTGATTTCTGGTTTATTGTGTGATTTTTGTTTAATCAGTAAGGTTTTCATTCTTTCCAGCTGAAAGAATCAGTTCTGTTAATTAGTGTATTGCCAGTATATAGTAGAAGTTTTCAGTAAGCCACATCACAAGGGAATTAACTTGCAGAGATTGAACATCTTGTTTGGAATATAAGTAATTTCATTCTTAGTGTAAGTCTGAAGTACTGTTGTTATTGAAAAAAAAAAAAAAGTGGAAATTAATTTATTACCTTTATAGAACTATATTTAACAGTCTGTCCTTGTAGCTACAAGATTGTCCATATAGCTTTTGGCTTTGTTCCTTCAAAAGAAAATTATGAATACAGATTGTTTTATATCAAGGATGAAATCTGATCTTATATGGTACAATATTTTCCTTTTTTTCTTTTTTTCCCCACAGGCCTTTGTTGAAAATAATCCTGCTATTAAATGGTGTCCTATACCTGGCTGTGAAAGAGCAGTAAGGCTAACAAGACAAGGGTCAAATTCCACAGGATCAGATACACTTAGCTTCCCTATGCTAAAAGCCCCTGCAGTAGATTGTGGCAAAGGACATCTTTTCTGCTGGTTAGTATTGGAAACTTACCTGCATCTGCATAAACTCACAGACACTGCTATTCCAGGGACTAATTAAAAAGTCCCACATGGCACCAAGTGTGTGACAGAAATTAGTCTGGAATGGTATATGACTGTACTATCCTTCATCCACGCACTAAACAACCTCATGTGCACAAATACTGTAGTGTTTTGGGGCACTGCAAAGATTTATAGTACAAGAGTCATTATTGGCTCTGTTATGTGCAAAACAACAGCATGGAGTGTGGTGATGTTCTGTTCTGAGGGGATGGAGGAGAAATGAAATATTGGAACAGGGATTTTTGTGTCTGGGTAGTTGTATAATCAAAACATGGCACATTCTCAATTGTAGTGTAGAAAACCAATGTTTAGCTCTTCCTGAATTTTGCTGGAATCACATCAAAGAAGCTGGAGTTTAAATAGGGTCATGAAGGACTGTTTCCTTCACACATAGCTATTCTGTTTGCAGGATCACTCCAATCTTAGTTTCACTTCAGCACTTTATCTTCTAGTGAGTTTTAAGATGAATACAAGCTCAAGAAGGAGTAAAAAGACAGATATTTTAAAAAACATCCCTCAGATTGCCTATCTTCAGCACTTCCTAGGAAAGGACATAACAGCATCAACAAAAGTAAAAAAGATTTGGCATATTTTTCCATGACACTATCAGAATGACAATTTATGACTACTGTAGTGGGACATCTTTGTGTTGGAAAATGAAAAAGAATGAATGAACAAAGTACAGACATTCAGACAAGCTCAGCAGTTCTTCTTTTCATTTTTCAATTGAAATCACGATACAAGGACATCCTAAATCATCTGCTTGATTCCAGATGTCATAATTCTTAATGAAAGATTTTAGTTCTTTGCCCATATGAATGGAAGGAAGAAGGGAAAAAATAGAAAACAGACACAATGAAACAACCACAAAAGCCAGAAAACAGGCTGAACTCAGAAAGAAACAAATCCCATGGAAACAAACCAGAAAACCTTTTCTACCAATGAGCACACAATAAATCTTAGTGCTATTCCACAAGCAGGTACCATCCTCCTATCCTTGCTTCTGATGATAGAGAATCAATTTTTCCATTAACCTGAAGGAACCTGAGACCACTTCAGTGTCATACTGACATGAACCTTCAGACAATGGCAGCTTCTGCTTCCATTACATGAAATGAATGTACAAGCTCCCCAGAATGTTCTCTGAGGCTGAAAATGTCCTTGAGTGACTAATTTTTAGGAGAAATGGGGGTTTTATGTTTCCAGATAATATTTCCGTATATTCTTTTTACATTAATGCTTTGAAATACTGCACAGTTAAGGTCTTGAAAAATACCTCATGTTAGCAAGAAAATGTCCAAGAAGGGCTTTCCAAAGCCTCTTTTTTCATTCCCACAATAGTGAATGGAGAGTTTCAGCAATGGCAAGAAAGTTCTGCTAGCAACAAAAGCATCCTGCAGTACCTCAAATCAGAGCCATTTGCTAAGGACACCCCACTAGCTTTACAGTACAAAAACTCTATGTATTAATTCCTCTGAATTCTTCAGAATTTATGTATTAGAAAACAAACCCTAGATAATCACCTACTTCTTTTCACATCTATAGCCTTCCTGCTCAAAAAAGCGAGAAAATTCTCTGAGTCTATTGAACAATTTCTCCTTTTTTATTTTTAATGTAGGAGTAGGAATGTTCCTCTTCAATACAGAGTTCCCTAGAATTTACTCAGTTTTCATTACACACCACTAACAGCATCTTCAACAAAATATAATCAGTTTTGGCAAATACAAAATTCTATTTCCTTTCAGAAAAAGCATTCTGCATTATTTAAATATAGTATACATTAAAACTGTGCACAAATCCTACATCAGTTTATTATCAGATCCATTCAACATGTTAGAACCCCCTTCATGCAGTTTCAGAAGCACAAGGAATTGTAGCAAGCAGACACTTGTGACAAATAGTCTTAGCAGGCAGTGCACACTTGGTTTTGTACCATCAGTTCTCCATTTATCCTAGATATGGGCAAGGGGCAGAGTCTCATTCTGCAGGAGCGACAACTCTTCAGGTGCACTTGGGATGCCAGTTAGAAGTTGCCAACAGTGTTTTGCTGTTTTGTTTCAAAATTTATTATCATGAGAGGGGAAGAAAATCCAGAACTACATTCTTCTTTAGTGATTTTTTTAGCCCTTACATGAATTTTTACTTGTTGTGTTGAAACTTGCTACGATTTTAATAAGCACGTACTGCGCTTTCAAATAAATCATCCTGCTGAGTGTTGAGCAAGGCGTCTGGGGAGGCTCTTGCTGCTAATTGGCACAGCTGCTCAGTGTTAGTTCCTTTCATTCACTGCTGTCAGGAAGTCTATCCGAAATACAACTTTCATTAAAACTTTCATAAACAGTAGGCTCAATGCTCTTACTCTTGTAAAATGACATCCCAGCATAAAAATGCTTGTTGTGGGGTGGGTTGAGGAAAGAGCTTCTTCCATGAGAATTTGTTCTTGAACAACTGTTGTAACTGTCCTATATAGATAGATTCAGATATAGATATGACTGAACTTCATTAAAAATCCACAAATTTACAAATTTTAAGGTATCAGAGACACAGGACCCTCCTCCCACCCCCTATAAAAGATTGAATAATCAATCAGCTTTTAACTTAAAACTGAGCTTGTCAATGTTAAATCTTTGCTAATTTCAGTCCTTTCTGGCAACAAATACTATATACTGTGAGAAGGTCTTGGCACTCTTGAAGTCAATGATTTAAGTGTCCTACTGTCCCACAGATGTGAAAGGTGCTAACTTTCAGTCAAGGCTGAAATCCCCTTATTACAGCCCCAGTTATTTATTCTAGTACAATCTTTCCCAGCCAAGATCTTAAGTCCAAACCAGAGATGCACGTGCACTGAGTTTAAGCTTTTTTTGTTAGCGGATTAGCTAAGGGAAAAAAAGTTCAAAACTCTTCCCATAACCTTTTCTTTGTTCCTGAATTCCTGCTTTAAATGTGGACAAGGGCAATGAGAAGAGTATTGATGTAGCTTCTGAACCTCCACTGCAAGAGAGCAGTTCACCACTGGATCTGCAGCAAACTTGTGTATGCTCTGATGCAGCTGGTGCCCATCTGAAATCATTTGCTTTGATATGGCAGATGGCTGAGGCTATTTGCTGCCATTCCAGTAGAAAAAAAGGAGCTATTACTAATCTGGAGTGCATATTGACACATCCACACTGAAGCACCATCTGGAAGCCATATATCTGCTGCCTCCATGTAGTAGTGATTGCCAACCTTGATCCTTGTAGGAACTTCAAGAGAAGCTCAAGAGACTCATTACTCCAGTGTCTCCATGTAAATAAGTTCAGGCCTCCATTTAGGAGACTCTGGTGGAAGGAGTAAATATCCATAAATACTAAGGGCTGGTGTTGAAGGGCTTTGAGCTTGTTCTAGATTAAAAGCTTGAATCTAGTTAAAGGTTGATTATTTCAACAGAACAGATGCAAGTAATTCTACATAAAATACATTTCTGCTATAGCAAACTACCTACTTTTGGATAAACTCTAGTATGGTTTACCATGATGACAGAAACTATACAAGCACTTCTGTGGCACTAAAATAATACCCAGGTGTAAGAACAAACTGCAAGCCAGCTGATTTGTTTCAAATCAGAAGCTTCTTTCCTTTCCTGTCTCATTTAAATTCTTTATAAATAATGGTCATCTATGCTTGTGAGCAAGTAGTCTAAGTGTATTTTAAAACAATGTTATTTAGCTGGCTTTTGTTTTCCTGACTTAATTTAAGTTCTGAGCATGTTTTGTTGGTTTTTTATTCTTAGCTTGAATTAATTTTTACTTTAATTCTGAATCTCTGAGTTATAAGTAATTGTGTATACACCTTCTTTTTCAGGGAATGTCTTGGTGAAGCACACGAACCCTGTGACTGCCAGACCTGGAAGGACTGGCTACAGAAAATATCTGAAATGAAACCAGAAGAACGTAAGAGCCAGGCAGGGCTGACAGAGAGGGCGCGGGTGTTTTGTTCTCCTTTTGATCTTTTGGTTTTAGACAGATTTTTTTTTAGCTGCTTTAAGAAAAAAATTATTTCAACGTTGGTTGAAAAATAGGGTAAAAGGGGAAGAAAATTATAGTCCTGAATGAGGGGCTGCTTACACTTTAACTGCAGCACTATGGTAGACTGTTCTTTGTAGAACATTCCTCCCCACAAATACATGTGTGGTTAGGATGTGCAAAATTCCTTCCTTTCCTTTTAAAGCTTTGTTTCATTAGTTAGTCAATTTATTCCTGCATATAAATTAATTTACCAACTTTGATTTTTAGCCCAGTCTGTTCCCATGATTGAGCAGTGTTCCATGAAGACTTTTATTGCTTTAAACCTAATACAAGCCAATAGGTGATAATAATAGTAAAGTTGAGGGTGAACTGCAAGGGAATTGTAGGAAATGGCTTAATGATACATAGTGTTTATTAAAAAAAAACTAATAAAGGTTGGGTTTACACGGGACAGATATTTTCTTAGTCAACATTAACAAACAAAGTAAAGATGACAGCAATTTGAATACATACTAACTTGGTTACCACAGTTCAGAGCCTTTCCATAGTATGTTATCAACATTTTGGAAAGCACAGAAAATTTCACAAAGAGGCAAAATACACCCTACTTTGTCAAACTATACCTGTTTTTTTAGATATATATTTGCACCTTTATATATTGTAATTGTCACATATACTGTATATAAATTTGTATTAAAAATAGATGCGTGGAAATACATTGAAATAATAAGTGTATTAATATTATATAGGTATAAATTAGAAAATGTAATAATAAAATATATGTGAGAAATACATAATGGGACAAACTCCGATTTTGTCAAGAAATAGGCAAATTTGCATCATTCCTGATCTGATTCTCACGAAAGATTACACAACTACAATTTCAACCTCTCTGTTTTTGCATGCTCCATATCCTCCTGTCAAAAAGTTGTGGGAGTGAGTGAGGCCTATGAGGATGCTGCCAACTGCCTGTGGTTACTGACCAACTCCAAACCTTGCGCCAACTGCAAGTCTCCAATCCAGAAGAATGAGGGCTGCAACCACATGCAGTGTGCCAAGGTAAGAAGGACCCATCATGGGATTTCTTGAGGAATCATAATTCAGCCTTGTAGGTCCTGTATATATTTTAGGACCACAGTGGTCCAAAACTTCTGAAGAGTCATTCCTGATAGCTAGTGGAACTTGTTGCAAGAATTAGATAATGAGCAAATGGCAGGTTACACGTGTTTAGAAAATGTTTAAAATTTACTGAAATCTGCTTGGTTGATGAGTGTACCTTAGAAGGATTGACATTTCATAAACACCTAAGAATAATTATTCATACAGTATGATGCAGAAATAATTGATGGTTTAATGGTCATTAATAATGTAGAAGAGAAAGAACAGTTTTAATTGGCAGATGTAAGATTTTAAGGAAGGCTTAGCTCTAATGAAGGTTTTGCCTTACTATATTTTTCTTTCGCATTATTTCTCTAACACAGCAACAAAGCAAGACATTTAGGTGAAAAACTGTAAACAGGAGTTAATCAGTAGGAATGAAAAGACAGCAAAGACTGATTCCAAAGGAAATGTATTGATGACAGCAGCCAGAAAATTAGTCACAAGTTTGCACTGTGCTACCAAAATAGAAGAAATATTTTTGCCATGAGTTCAGTATCATTTGAAAATGCTTTTTTGCTCAAGTTAGTTAAAAGCAGCATATTTAGAAAACTGTTTCTTTATGTCAGAAATATCCTGTATAACTACAACTATTACCTCTTTGAGGAGCATCATTAAAAATAAGGAAGTAGTGAACACTTGACATAGTTGGCCTACAATAAAAGCCTAACAGATTTAGAAAGTAATTCTCTTTATTTTTCTGAAAATATGGAGGTCTCTCTCTATTGCTATGCAAAAAGCCATTTTCTTTATATTGTCACATATTCTCTCTCTTTCTGTGATACGAATTGAAGATTGGGGCTTTTTTTGGTATCATTGGCAGAAGAGAACATTCTCCTACACTTAGATTTATGCCAAGTTTGCTGGTTTGGGGTTTTATGGGTTTTTTGTCTTAAATGATTTTTAAAAGAGCTCATAAATTCTGTGCTTCTAAAAGTCTATAGAGAATGTATACTCTATAGAGAGTAACTCTGTAAGGTATGTTTGTTGCAGCTGTTGCCAGTGAGCTCAGTTGAACTAAGTGCCTTCAGGCTGGAGAAGACTTTGGCCAATAAACACTGATTAATGTGGGTAATTTGCCATTCTAAGGCATTAGCTGACAACCAGAGGTCTCTCTTCTTTTTTGATGCTCACAGGCAGCTTGAAGTGTCCTTAAAACAGTCAGATTCTTTTGTCATAGAGAAATGTCTGCAGACAGAGCTTTGTCCCCTCAGCCTGGTGAGGAAGGGTATCCTCAAGATCATTGCAGGGCTTGGACACAAGGAATAGTGGTTACCTCACTTGTTGCTTCCTCTGCTGAAGTAACAATCCCTGATGGAGCCTCTGCCTTTTTTTGCAGGGAGGTCTGCTCAAGCCCACTACATGATGGGCTATGGCTATTTCTTAGCATCTAGCATGTACCTTGGTATAGAGGAGGATACTCCTTACTCATAAAACCCTGTTTTCTGTACTTAAGCAGGCATTTTCTTGCTGTTTTATGAGTGCAGCTTCTGACAAGGCAAGGCTTACTCAGTCCTGCTCTCTCACTCTCACTCCACTGTCTATGATCGTTTTTTAGCCTTATGGTACTTTGATTTCAAGGAACAGGAGGAGGTTGATAGATTATAAATTGCTGCAAGTTTCATGAAACTTGGTAGCTGTATGGTGCAGAGACTTTATTTGTACTGCCAGCAAGAGAGAGGCTGAAATACCTACCCAGCTGTTACCTGCTCAGCAATTACCTGTTCTGCTTGGCTCAGAAGGTGGCCAGGCAGCAGATGGGATTTGTTGAGCCCCGGTGGTGATGATCCAAGGCTCAGCAATCATAAAGACACATAAAACAGAGCTCAGGAGTTAATAATGGAATATGCTGAGTTGGAAGGGATCCATCAGGATTAACAAGTCCAATTCCTGGCCCTATGCAGGACCCCCCAAGTGTCACACCATGTGCCTGAGAGAGTTGTCCAAATGCTTCTTGAACTCTGTCAGGCTTGGTGCTGTGAACACTTTCCTGGGGAGCTGTTCCAAGGCCCAAACAGCTTCTGAGTGAAGAAACTTTCCCTGCCTTTGAGGGAGTGGACAGCTCCTCCCAATTTAGTGCCAACTCAGTATTCCTTCGAGTCCCGTGTCCGAGCGAAGCCATGGCGGTTATCCAGCGCCGTGCTGGACAGCCACAAGGAGGCTGTGAGAGAATCAGAAGTTCTGCTGAAATCCAAAAAGGACCTGGCTTCCCTTGTTCTGCTGGGTGGGTCACCCTGTCACAGAAAAATTCAAGTTTGACAAGCAGGACTTCCCCTCATAAAGCTCCAGAGTAGTCCTTTCCATGATTTTGGCATGCACTGAAGTAGCCTGACAGGCTGTAGTTTCCAAGGTTGTTCTTCTTGCCTTTCTTGAAAATTATTTTGGGTTTGGGAGGTGTGTAGAAACAGATGATGTGGTTTTGAATGTCTCATGAGACCGAGATGCTGGGAGGAGGGTCTGGGAACACTGTGTGAATCCTGGGTTTTGAGGAGGCTTTTGCAGATATGAGAGATTTAAAGATAAATTGGAGTGGTCAGATGGGAAATAATTTGGGAGAGCTGAGATTGTTGCAGTAGGAGCATATATACATAGATTAACAGGAAGTCAAGCTTTATGAGTTCAAGTTGCTTGTGAAATACCTTGTTTCATATGATCTTTTGATTATTTTGTAATTTTTGTCTTATAATTAATATGAATGGGCTTGAATGGTAGGCAAATGATGCAGTGATACTCAACACTTGTACACAGTTGTTCTTGTCCTTCATTCTCAGCACTTCTCACCATTTTTTATAAGCCAGCACCTTTAAAAATGTTTGAAAACAAGAAGGAACAGCACAATAACATGAAGAAGTATTCTAGTCTTCATTGCTTTTTAGAAGAAAATCAGCACTACTGATTTTTGAGACAAAATTAGCAGAAGTACAATGTAAGAATTAGATTTCATTCCTTCCTGTAATATATCTAAGTGATTGTATAAAATAACTACAGATAAACACATCTGGTATGGAATAGGTATTCCTGGGAAGGTTAAACTTATCAAAGAGAGGAGAAATGCAATTTAATTTATCAAATGCCATTAATAATACTCAAGGCTTAATATTAATAAATATAAATTTTCTTTCCCCATCTATAAGACAGATAAAATAAACATGATTCACCAAATTGTGAAGTCTTTTGCTTATCCATCCATAAATAGCTTCTAGTTATTTTGAAATTAACTAAGAACTCACTGCTAAATTGAGATCATCTCTGATGCAGAGAAGCCTGATTGAGTCACCTTACACCTCCTTTTAAGGTTTTACCTATTTTGAAATCACTTTACTCAGTCAGTGCAGAAAAGGTTCACCTGGAAGTAATCACTCATCAAAGTTTGTTCAGACTTCTCTCTTGCTTTAGGAGTTGTTATCAGGAACACCACATGACAAAAACACCAGTAATCATGTTTTCTTAAGTAATATTAAGGAAAAAAAATCATTCTTTCTCATTAATAGTTTCTGTGTTTTTTAAAGAAATGGGACTTTTTTTTAACAATGACAAAAAAACACGCCTCATCAGCTTTATTTACCATTTTGTTTATTTCCTCCACTTAAAACTTAACATGTAGCTCCAATGAAGTCTAATGATTCAAGGAACAAAAATGATGACTGACATGGGTTGATATGGTTTGATAAACAGATCTCCTGAGTAAGTAAAATAGGAAGGCTATTTTTGAGGCTCCTCAAGAATTTGTTTACACTCAGAATGCTTTTAATTCAGTTGTCCATAGAGGAATAACGATGCCTAACTGCAAACTTAAGACATTTCAACTTCTTGGTTTGTTGTTTTTTTTTTTCCTTTTATCTGTTTTTTCCTGAAGTGCAAATATGACTTTTGCTGGATATGTTTAGAAGAATGGAAGAAGCACAGCTCTTCCACTGGAGGCTACTACAGATGCACTCGCTATGAAGTTATTCAGCATGTAGAGGAGCAGTCCAAGGAGATGACAGTAGAGGTAACAAATGAATGTGTGGATTTGAAAAATAGCACCAAGGTTGCAATTATCCATTCAGGATAAGTTTAGTCAAAATTTTTCCAAACCACAATTCTAAATGGAGAAATAGAACCTTAAAAATATGAAAGAGACAGAAAGAAAGCACTGCTTATTTGTGGATGCGTAAGATTTCTGCTTTTGACTTTGTTAACAACCACTGGTGACTTTACTCAAGACATTTTACTTCTCTGTGACATGGTTTCCTTTTGTGAAATGAATGCTGGTCCTGTAATTAGCTGCTGTGCACTACAGAAGATGTGCCTTAATTTTGGCTTTTGGAAAGTTGCTTTAAATAGCAAGCACTGACAGTGTATCAGTTCTTTGGCTGCAGTATTTGCAGTCTTGTGAATTTCAAAAATTAATTTTGTCTCTTTGCTTATGTGGCACTTAGCACTGTGTACAATACTTTATATATAGTCTGAATAGAAACAGTTCATTATTTAATTATATCTAATGGTGATTGTTGTATTAAATTATAAGATTTATTTTGCTTTCTTTTATTTCTCCATTATTTTCTAGGCTGAAAAGAAGCATAGAAGATTTCAAGAGCTTGATAGGTTTATGCACTATTATACAAGATTTAAGAACCATGAACTTAGCTACCAGGTGTGGGTCATGCCATTTTTTTAATGTTTGTTTCTGCTTTATTAGTCCAAAAAGAATTATCTTACTGTGTTTTATTTATTTTCTTTTTCTAGTTAGAACAGCGCCTTCTAAAAACAGCCAAAGAAAAGATGGAGCAGTTGAGTAGAGCTCTAAGTGGAAGTAAGTATTTGCTGTGATCTGTGCTTTTGATTTGAAATTACATCAACACAGTTATGGCTGAACTGTTCTTTTTTGGATAGTGCTCACTTCAAGTCTGCTGTTTGATGTCATCCCTCCAGTACTAGAATTTGTAAACATTGGATGAAAGTTAAATGTACAGTAAATACTACCTATTCCAAAGCCTCAAGGAAGAAGTAGCATTAGAGTAAGATAGAAGTTAATGTTCTATGCTTATTTCTTTTAAATAGAAATAAGAACACTGTGCAGTCATTGAGAACTTGCTGCTCCTTACTTGCAAAATATTTAACTGGTATGTACAAAAGTAATGCTGACATCATCAGGAAAATACTTTCCCAATGCTTGTTTCACATTGCAGCTGAGGGAGGCTGTCCCGATACCACATTCATTGAAGATGCAGTGCAAGAGCTTCTAAAAACTCGCCGCATTCTTAAGTGTTCTTATCCATATGGATTCTTTTTGGAGCCTAAAAGCACAAAGAAAGAAATATTTGAACTTATGCAGGTAATACATAGATATATTTTACTTTCCTAATGGCACTTTTTTTTTAATACTAGTTATCAGTGTCTGCCCTTTTTGTAGTATAAAACTGACATACCTGTTTTATATTTGTAACCAAATTTGGAAAAGCAGCATATTTTTATATCACTTTGCAAGGGAAAAGGATAAGGACAGATGGAAGGAGAAAGTAAGAAAATTTCCTGTTAATCTGCTTTCCGAGGGTAACATTTCAGCTTCAGTCTTCATCTCCTTCTCTTTTCTTTCTTTCCTTTCTGATGTGCTTGACATCTGGCAGGAGGTAAAATTGGGGGAGTACCTGGGACTACTGCCTCCTTTGCTGTCCCTTGGAAATGTTCAGTATTTCAGAGTGCAGGGAAATCCTGCTTCAAGCTGAAGGACAGAATGTACTGAAGGACAGTAAAAGAGTAGGCCATGGGACAGATATTTTGGGGTATTTTGGTATTGCATAAGGTGTTTTCAGGAAAATGGAGAAGAGCTCTTCCTGATTTGCATTTCCCTGAAAAACTGTTCTTTCTGTATGACTAACTCTTGCAGACAGACCTAGAGATGGTCACTGAGGACCTTGCACAGAAAGTGAACAGGCCTTACCTTCGGACACCTCGCCATAAGATCATCCGAGCTGCTTGCCTTGTGCAGCAGAAGCGACAGGAGTTCCTGGCCTCTGTGGCCCGTGGGGTGGCTCCTGCAGACTCTCCAGAAGCACCCAGGCGCAGGTAATCCACCCAAAACACTGCACAAGTCAGGAGGAGTTCTTTTGAGAGCTGCCAAAGTGGGTGAATCCACTGCTGTTCTCTGACTATGAGTTAGATACTAAATGTAGTGGTTTTAAATCACTGGAGTGATGTGACATTTTCTTGGACATTTCATCCTTCTGGAATGACAGCTCTTGAGGAAAAACTTATTTTTCTTTTTGGGGATCACTGTTCTGTGTGTTGCAACCTAACTTGCTTCCCCATTTGTGATCTATTAATGATTAGATGTCACGGCTTCCATTTCACTTTTTTCCATCAAGATTGTCACTAAATCCCTGATACTCTTCAAAAATCTCTTAAGTATTTGCTAAACATATCAGGTATCTCTGGAATAGTCAACAACTTAACTGTAGGGTTTTCAAAATAAATTTTGAGTTAAGAATTAAAGGTGAAGACTTGTTGAGTTTAGAGAGCTACAATTGCACTAGTTTTCAGATTTCAATAGGTTTTGAAGTTCTGGAGGTTGTTTGTATTTGTTCTACTTCTAAATTTGATGGTATATCTTTCCATTTTATAGCTTTGCTGGTGGAACATGGGATTGGGAGTATTTAGGATTTGCATCCCCTGAGGTAAACTATTTCTTTTTAATTTTTTTAACTTAGTTCTGCATATGCTAGAAACACAGGTATGATCACAGTCTGCATGAAGAGCTTCCTTATCTTGAGTCAAAGCATTTCAAGTTGGTTAAGCTTTCCGTTTCATTTATTTCACAATAGAAGGAAATATATTCATAGCTAATTGTGCAAGGACTCTAAACCATGCCTCTGACATGGATGTAGTAATCTAAGGTGGCATTAGACAAGCTATTTCTCATTCATTTTCCAAGTACATAGCCAGTTTTAAAATTGAATATAAAATGTTGTCCGTGTGCTGGAGAACCTTAAAGTAATAAATGTATGAAATTGTGTAGATTACTTTTGAATGCAATATCAGTTCAGCAGAATTTGACAAAAACCCTAAGAAATGTCCATCCTCTGTCACAATCCCAAAAAACATATGCAAGCATGCTCCTAAATACAGTTAAATATTTCTAATATTTATTTTTATTGTTATGTATTGAAGCAGGATGGATATTGCATACTCAAATGAGATTAATTTTTGCTAGTTTACCAAGAATGAAAATCATTATTTTTTAAATAAATATTTTATGATCTGTACATGGGAAAGAGTTAGGTAGTTTTTGAGACTCTGCTCTGAAAAATGAGAAGCTTCCTCCAAGGCTTTCCTTTATCATCTTAATTTTTAGTTAATGTTTTGAGAACATTAGATTAAAGCATTCAGTCAGGAAGGAAACTTCATTTCAACATTTCCTTGTTTGCTGTTTTCTTTCTAGCTAGTCATTTTTAAACATCCTAGAAAACTCCATGTACTTTTTTCCATATATTTCCTTTGCTATTGTTGGTGAGCATCATGCTGGTGAGAACATGGCTCGCTTCTCTACAAAAAATCAGCTGCTTCTCCTGTCCAGTTCCTTTAGTTCTTTTGAAATAATCCCACATCTGACAACATCAAACTCATTGTGATGTTACTGTATCATCAGTGGAACTGTTTATGAGAAGAAGCTGGTAAGAAATGCGTTGAAAAGCTGTTTAGCAGGAGGTGTAATTGCAGCTGTGCTTAGATGATCTGCTTATGGGTTTTTATGATTTGCCTAAATGTGGCACTGTGTGATGCAAATCGGTTTCTTTGCTATGTAGCTATCACAAATACTTGCAACCACCTATGCTAAAGGAATTTTATAGAATTAATAATGGTAATCTTTGTTTATTTTAGTGACTTTCACTGCAAAGTATTTTATGTACACTGTACTTTTACTGACAAGTAGTAGAATGACTGTGTATAGCAGATTATTATAGAAAACAAAATCTTACTGGTTTTAGCAAGGAATGCTAGTTGTTGTAGAACACCGTGTGAAACCAATGTGTTCCTACCCAACAAAATTAAAACTTACTTTGCTCACATGTAGAAAATAGTTCTATGTAATGAGAAATAAGGTTTCATAAGTAGTAATTAAGATCTCTTTCTAAAGGTTAATAAGCAACCAAAAATTAAATGGCTGTTGGTAAAACCTATTATTTTATTCCAGACAAATGAGAGCTAAGATCTGGTATGATGACTAAATCTTAGTGTTCAGTGATGACTTCCCATGATTCCTTTTCTGATTCAGAGTGATATAATTATATATTTTTAAAATAAATCAGTTATATTGTTCTATATCAAGGTTCTATTTTTTGTTGTTTGAGGCACTGCCTTGCATTTAGAAAATCCCTAAGATGCCTTAAAGTTGGAGGAATATTTTAGAGAAGGATCACTTCATGTTTGCCTTGTTTCTTTATGGTGTTCCATAGACTAACAGGCATATACTACTAACTGCTGTTGAAGACAGAATACTGGGCTAAATGGACCTTTTGTCTGGTCCAATAAAGCTACTTTTTTATGTTCTTACAATTTCCATGGATGAAAATCTGCCCACGCATGATTCTGTGACTATTCCTTTTGTCTTGCATATGTCATTATGAGAAAGAACTTGGTCTGAGAAAGTTCATGGAAAAAACCCATACTCTCATAATACCATCTACGTTAGTAAGGTGATTGTGTAAGAGAAATAACACTTCTGGATTGAAGTTTTAGGTACTTTAGATGTTGATGAGGAAGAGTTAATACAAGAAAGGAAAACTAATGGTACTTTCCCAATTCATTTGCCCAAATTAATCTTTTGGATTACAGATTTCCCAACTTGAAGCTCACAAAGATGAAAAACAGTATTCTTTTTTGAAGAGGAGAGCAAGTACCTGTGTGCATAGTTTTATTCCCCTGTGTGTATGAATAACTGAAATTACACAAGGTGCTACCTACACAGGTTCAGTGTCAGTCATACTAGAAAAGATAGCTGGAAACGTCCCTTCAAGCATAAAACTAGTTCCTTCATATTAGGAAAGATATGCAACTCAACCCAAGTATTAAGATAATCAACTCTTGGGATGCTAGCTTGATGTGGTCAAGAGTCTTTTCCATAAATGACATATAAACTGTCTAAGCGCATACAATATGAGAAAATACAGGCTGCAGGAGTTCAAATTCATATGGTAGGGGTTAGCAGCTCAAGTTAAGCAAAAGTAGAGGAGATTTGTAATTCATGGAATAAAAATGCATCATAGACTGTCCAGTAGGAGTGTCAGATGTAGCATAAGGAGTTCTGAAGCCATAGTGTCCTGGAGGCTAGGAAAAATATGTCAAGTCCCAGTGTATGTCTACCAGCTTTCTGTAGGTTATTTTCTACTGCCAGTTGCTGGCAGCAGAAACTCTGAGATAATCTATTGGTCTAATTCACATCAACTGTTTCTATGTTCTAAAATCAGTGGGTATGCATTTATTAAAAAGTGTGTCAATGTGTGCATATGTAAAGTTTGGCACCAAAGATTTTAAACAAGAAACGTGTTCTTGGAATTGTTATAAAAGGAGATTGCAAGTATTAAAATCTTGGTAGTACATCTCGTTTTTTGTTTTGTTTTTTTCTTTTTATAATTCATTGTTTTATAGATTTAGGATTACCTTGGATATTTTTGTTATTTACGTTAAGCGTCGCATGATACAACTTGCAATTCATTTTTCTAAAAGTGGGTGATTTTATAATAAGCATATAAAATCACACATTTTTTATAAAAATGTGGTGCTTGTTACTCAGAAAAATAGTACTGCATGCTGCCCTGTGTTTTGTAACCTTTGGTTTATGCAGGAATATGCTGAATTTCAGTATCGGAGGAGGCACAGACAGCGCCGACGTGGAGACATGCACAGTCTGCTGAGTAATACTCCAGACCCTGATGACCCCAGTGAGAGTACATTAGGTACGGACCTCTCTGGGGCTGGTTTTTTCTCTTCCTGCTTCAGAAATCACTAGCAGTCACCACAGTGTTTGTTCCCCTGTGGATACACTTTAAAGAAGTTTCAGATACATTGCTGTGTTTTCCAGGATACAACGTAAAGGCTTGTCTCAGTTTTTTTATGTGATCTTGGAAGTAGTGTTGACCTCACTGTGACTGCTGCTGTTCTAAAAGAGAAATAAATGCATTGATCTTTCCACTAACAACTCCTCAGCTGTCCAGCACAGGTTTGCTTTTCTGAAGAAATATTGAAGGTCACTTGTACATACACCAGATCTTCTACACCAATGAAAAGAGCCAGTTGTGCATAGAATGTAGAGGCTACAGGCCTGTAGAAGAGCACCCGAAGGCTGTATTCCAAAACTCTGCTCAGAAGCTGTATTGGCAAAGGCAGCCAGGAAAGAAGTTGGCCTGATCTGTGACTTCCAGAGTGCTGCCCTTCTGAGGCCTGGTAGTGCAGTCCTTTAAGGTCTCTCTGTGACTTGGCTGGCTGGGCTGGCTCAGTTCTGCCAGAAGCCCAGCAAAGGTACAGGAATAGCCTGAATCCAAATCACACTGTGACACCGTTTCTGCAGAGCTGCCAGTCTGTGTGCTCAGTCTCTTAGCCACGCTGCACAGACTCTCATTGCTGTGTCTCAAGAACTTAGCACATAGCTTTTTCTTTAAAACAAAATGGAGAGATCCATTATTAAGGAGAAAGGATCACATGCATCCTTTATTTTAGAAAAAGTAATCAAAATTTTGGTGAACTTTGGTTCTTCCCTATTACAAATAAAATGCACTACTTGAATGTTAGTTCAAGGAGTAGATTTTGACTGAACGCTTGGATATAATAGTGATGGCCAAGTGCACACTGTTAAAGTGTGCAAGAGAATATTATTTTATTTCAGTCTCTCACATTTTGAGTTTTGGAGTGGAAAATTCCATTTTCCAAAGTAAAAAGATTTACATTTATTTTTATTACAGAGCAGTTTTTTCTGGAAACAGCATCTTACTTCTATTTTTTGTTAGTTTTAACAAAACAGCAATGTCAGTAATTGCTGAAGTATTCACTAACAACTCCAGTCTTAATTGTGCTTCAATGTTACAGTAAAAATGATTCAAATGTTAACATTACAGCTGAGGTTTTGTCTTTGAAATAACAGGAAAATGGGCAAATGTGATTGGTAATCCACCTGTGAATGCATTCTATATTTGGTCCACGTGCAGTAATTTTCAGGGCTTTCCATAAATCATGTATGTGCCTTAGAAGCACTCTGCCCTTTCTGCTCATGCTCCCAATGGCACAGCCCATGGTTTCACAGAGAAGGGTGTTGAAGGCAGAAAGGACCAATGAGCCAGGCAGTCACTCCTAAAACAGTGGGATAG
The DNA here is from genome assembly GCA_013389925.1 of Aegithalos caudatus. Classification (NCBI taxonomy): domain Eukaryota; kingdom Metazoa; phylum Chordata; class Aves; order Passeriformes; family Aegithalidae; genus Aegithalos; species Aegithalos caudatus. The sequence goes on from WEIU01015939.1 coordinate 37,611, forward strand.
GTGTTTGACCACGGTGTCAGAGCTGATGTGGAAGGAGTGGTTTGGATTCTTTCATTCAAAGTGAATAAAGGAGTAAAATTACACAACTAGAATCCAAAAGGAAGAAAGATTCTATCAGTAAATTGTAATTAAGGAGGCTTCCTCACTGGTTCTTCAACTGCTTTTGTTTTGATTGCCTAACAGACACTCAGGAAGGTGGCAGCAGTAGAAGACATGGCACCTCCATGGTGAGTTCAGCTTCTATGGGTATTCTGCACAGCTCTTCGCTTCATGACTATACCCCTGTCAGTCGCTCTGAAAACCAGGATTCTCTTCAGGTATCTCCCCTAATCTCTTTTCCATTCTCTGCTTTGCTTGCTCTCCTCTGCTCTGCCTTTCTGTGTCATTTTGTCTCTGCAAATTCTCTTAATTCTTCAAGGAGAAAGGGAGAATCTAGGACAACAAATTACACATTCACAATGGTAAGAATTGCTGAACAAGCATTGACATAACAGTAGTTACCTTTTAAATTGTGTTGTCAGCTCTGTTGGTAAGAATTGATTTTGATAAAGAACGTGTAGGAATAATGAATGAATTTCAAATTTGAGTCAAAATTACTTTTCATCCAAAATATGTAACAAGATGCAAATTTCATTCTGAGAGCAACCTTATGTATTTCCACAGGCTCTGAGTTCTCTGGATGAAGATGACCCAAACATCCTGCTAGCTATTCAGCTGTCGTTACAAGAATCTGGCTTGGCCATAGACGAAGAAACCAGAGACTTTCTAAATAATGAGGCCTCTTTAGGAGCAATAGGTACCTCTTTGCCTACAAGACTGGACTCTGCTCCCATAAGTATAGACAACCCAAGGGGTGCTTTGAGCAGCTCTGAGCTGCTGGAACTTGGTGACAGTCTGATGAGACTGGGGGCAGGCAGCGATCCCTTCTCAGCCAATCGTCTTCATTCCCACCCCTGCAGCGAGACAAGAAGTGGATTATACTCAACATCAAGCGATGCTGATTCCAGCAGTCAAGATCCCAATACCAATGAAAATCTGCTTGGGAATATTATGGCCTGGTTTCATGACATGAACCCACAGAGTATTGCTCTGATCCCCTCAACAAGTACAGAAACAGATGAGGAGTCACAGCAGCCCAGTACTGAAGATGGGTCAGCAGGGCAAGCAAATCTTACAGACACAGGGCTGGAGCCTCAGGAAGAGCACGCGCTGTTTGAGGATGCACTCAAAAATGAAGGCAGAGGAACCCAAACAGAGGAAAGCACTTCTGAAGAAAACATTATTCCAAGTGAAACAGTATCACAAATTGGTGATAGTAACAGGGAGGTAACAAGCACCCTAGATGCTTCAGGAGATATTTCAAGTCAGACTCCTCAAACCTCAAGTGAATGGACTGAACATGTGCATCTGGTATGAATGAATATGAGTCTGGAGTAAAAGAATGGCGGTGACAGATGGTACAGTATGTGGAGCAAGCGTTATGGAGGCTTCGATCCACATAATTGCAGCTCGGTTGTAACCACTGACATAACAACGGATATTTAGGAGTTCTCTTGAATTGTAGTTCTTCATAATAATGTGAACCTTTCAAGGAATATCCTTTGCATTTAACTAGGTAGTATTTGCCTTTTTGCTCTCAAGAGAAAGGAATAAGTAGGTTGTATTCCACATTCCTAATACAATGCAGCATCTGTTTAGCCTTAGGTTGATGATCCTTAACTTGAAAGTATGGATTAAAGGCTTACACTGATTATTTTGGTTGGTTTTCCTAAGAAGTAGTTTATTCCATTTTTTAGAACTCATAATCTCACCAAAATAACATCTAGTAGTTCATTTGCATTTTGGTTTTCTTTTCCATAACTTTTCCTTACTCATTTTTCATTTTTGTTAGCAGTGTGAACGGAGGTATTTAATGCTTCTCTGTAGTACTGCTCCAAGAACAAGTTTTAGGGGATATTCTTTCCCTTTAAAATCAAAGATTTTTTCATGTCTATTTACAGTCCAAATGTGCCAAACTGTGAAAGGTTAACTGGCAGTAGCCTAATGAAACAGTGCAGTGTTACTCTATCCAACTAATCCCACAATTCTTAGAAGTGAAAGAAACCACTGGGTAGCATTGCTTCTCTAAATTTAATTGGCATATGTTGCCATGGTGACTGCATTTAATTAAATGTAGCCTGTATCTTAAGTTAATAAAACCTAATGCTGCTGTTAAACAGTTATTTTAAATATTAAAATACAGTGAGTTAGCAACAGCTATGCTGTATTTTAAGAGACACTTTAATGGAAGTGCAATCATAGTTCTTTGTTTTCATAATTCTACGAAGCATTTTATGCACTAATAGTGCAATTACTTTTAATGATAACATTTTATAAAAATATAGGAATACAGAATTTTCATATATTAGCCAGTCCCACAATTAAAAGTTCAGATAACACATCCTGCTCAACATGTTACGGTGCCTTTGCCTAACCCAACTGGATAGTTGCCACAGTTAAACAAGTAATTCAAATTCAGTGTTTGTTCTGGAGTAACTATGCTATTAATTGCAAAGACCTCCATAAAACCACCCATGGCCTTGCCTTTACAGTAAATAATTAAATGTTCAGTCAGTGTTTTTGCATATACAAAACACTACTAGGTATTTGTTCAATTGCACAATATTCATTTGCTGTGTGATTACTGTTTAGTGTAAGAAAAAAAAAACCTTAAAAAATAATAAAAAAACCAAACCACAAAAAAACCTTTTCCTAGTTGTTGTACCGTGAAAAACAAAAATACTGGTTTTAGATTTGCTTAAAAGCATCAATCTACAGTTAGTGAGATACAATGGTACAGTATGTAATTACAACTAGAATAAGTTGTTCAAATGGCTGTTTTAATTACATATAATCAAAACTTTTCATAACATGAGCAAATTACCAACACTCCATTTTAAGTTTTTCTTAACTGTTACCAGAGATTTGTTGATATGATATAAAAGTTTACTACTACTGAGTGTGTATAGGCAAGTGTCATGATAGCAAAGTTTATGTATTGATTACTGTGAGTTCAAGTGAGTGTTTTGGTAACTAATTCATGCAAATCCAGCTTTGGAACCTTGCACTTACAAGGTTCATATTAGTAAAAACTGAAATAAGAATATTTTACCCTTGTCCATTTTCAAGCATCTTTAGAGAGAATGAATTAGAATAGCCTAAATAATTTTCCAACTTTTCCTCTAGCCACCCTACTCCTGACATAATATTGAGCCTTGGAAAAATACCTATAGGTATCAAGTCCTCCAACTAAAAGGGTCCTTCATGAACTGTCATCATGAATTGGTCTGAAAGTCGTTTAACTCACATAGCTTCCTTGAATGGTAATTTCTGAATAGAAAGATTCTCACAAAAAGATTGTATATTGCATTGAGATGTCTTGCAAAGTTGCAGTAAGATATGTAAGAGTGCTCTCTGTGAAGATAGTGAAGTTTGTGGGTTCTGGTTTTATGTAATTTGGTTAGGTTGTGCAGTATATCCATTGTTTCCGTGTTACTCTTATGAGCATGAAATTAGACTATTAAATTTGTATTTTCTTGGTACTTATTTTAACACCATAGTCATTGACTTTACAATTCAAAAATAAAAGTTTGGCAAGACTATTTTGTAAACCTGTTAATTTTATAATGTAAAAAAATTACTCTAACCTTGAATTGTTATTTGCACTTTCATAGTCTATACTTGATACATTCCCACTTTATATACAAGTAGGATACTACAACCATGTAGATGTTTGGCCAAATGAATGCTGTTAATAATATGTAAAATTCTTTGATTAAACATTTATTACTTAAACTAATTCCGTTCTGTCTCATTACATCTTAGAATTACTGTAGCAGATCCTTGAGAATGCTGACAGACATTTTTAGGGTGTGTTCAGTACTGTGCCAGATTAGTTTGGACACCATGTAGTAAGCTGAATGTTTTGATTTGTAAATATAAGGTGCCATCATTAAGCTTTGAAAAAAACCTAAAACAGAATTTGTCTTAATTGCTACAGCCATATTGTGCACTTGTTCTTTGTAGAGTAAGGCCCTGTCACTACAAACAGCGGTGCTAAAGAGGGGGGACTAATGTTTGTGAAAGATTCTGTTAATCTGTGTTACTTAAGTCCCACTTAATATCCACTCTCCATTGTTACCAGGAAATTCCAGAGTGCCTCTGTTACATTAATAGCACTAAACTGCTTTGTTCATTGTTACAGTAATGTCATCAACTTCCTCCACCAAGCGTGCCAAGGCCATGGAATCACAGACTGGTTTGGGTTGGAAGGGACCTTAAAGACCACATTGTTCAATCCCCCTTCCATGGGCAGGGACACCTTTCACTAGACCAAGCTGCTCAGAGCTCCATCCAGCCCAGCCTTGAACACTTCCAGTGATGGAGCATTCCCAGCTTCTTTGGGTAGCCAGTTCCAGTGCCTCAGCACCCTCACCGAAGGCATCCCACTGAAATACTCAGTGTGCCTGGTGAGAATGGAAGCCAAAACATGGACACGATGATAGCCAGTTTCTTTACAAGCAATTGGCTCAAGAGACAGCTTTAACATGCCTTAAAAGAACCAAATACTCGTGGTCATTTTGTCACTGTGCCGTTGCTTTACCTACCCCTGCCCCTCGTGAAGCCCAAAAACCTCACAAAACCCAGGGTGAATTCTTGGCTCTACTACAAGCTTGAATGAGCCAAAAACTGCAGACTGTTACTCATGCAAGTAATAACTGCAACACATCTCAAGTGTTGTGCTCTGGGAATTAAGGGAATACAAGCTGCTTTTCTCACAGGAGACCTGTTGAATACAGAACCATGTGGAAAAGCAGAGTGCACCAGCCCATCAGATTTGTACCCCATTTCATGCATTACAACACAAATATTTCTGGAGAAGCACTCCTTGTGCATCCTCTGCAGCTGACTGGAACAGTGACACACACACATAATAACAAAAAAGGATTTTTCAGCTGTGAGCCAGCTGACTGTAGGATAGCAGTAAGAAGCTAAGAGGAAGCAATGCAATTACATCCACTGCAGAACAATTCAGATACTGAAGCAGGAAATGAGCAGTGTGTGTGGATGTGCATCACTTCCAATAAAAACCACTTTCTCTGAGAGCTCCCAGGAAGAAACAGTTCTGTACTGACAGCCAGGGTGTCTCTAACAGAGTCCCCCTCCACAGGTGGAGCCAACATTTTTTTTCCTCCACTTCTTTGTGGAGGCTGCATTGGAAGTTTCACAGAGCAGGGATGGGCTCTGATGACTCCAAAGGGCAGCCCTTTCTCTTACTGCGGTAAAAATAAACTGAAAATAGACATTAATTGGAAGCAAACATTTAGTCTGCAACTTCAGCTGAGCTTACACAGTACAAAATACCTCAGCTGCATCAGGCACTGCCAGTCAGGCCTCAGACTGAGTCAATCCACTCCAGCTCCACAGAGAGGCTAGTTCTGTTAAGGAGAATCAGGAAACTGAAGAGGATGCTCAGAATTTGGGACATCCTAAGGCTTGGGATCCTCTGGAGAGAGGGGTATTTAAGAAGTCCTGAGCCCCACCTCTCCTACCTATAATTACCAGGTATTCAGCAACTCTCAGAACATTTCAGCTATTGCCTAAGATAAAAGACATGCTGGGTATAATTTCTGACAAAACATCATAACCACTGTTCTTTGTGCCACCTTTCAGGTGAGGTAGGGATGATCAGGCAGCACTGACTGCAATCCCTGCCTCTCTGGTCTTACACAAGGCCAACAGAATAATCATACCAAGAACACTGTAACCTCAAGGTGCTGTTTTATTGTGGTTCCACTGAAATGACAGAACTACATTTGTCAAGAAATACTGATCTAATATTTTTTGACAATGTAAAAATGGTTGTCTAAACCATTTTTTGAATTATCTTAAACTGTCACCTCAGATTAGGTTTCTTAAAGCTTGAGCTTTATTGATTTGGATATTTTTTATTCAATTTATTATTTAAAAGCAGAAAGAATAATCAATGGGTAAGTCATCAACAATATACAGTAGCATATTTAATTAAGAGTATGCACATATATGTAAATAACACACATTCTGGTTTTGAGACAGAAAAGACCCTGCACGTTGTTTCAGAAAGACCAAGGGGTGGGTTAGAATCCAGGAGTTGGGAAGATGGTAGAACTGGAGTTGAAATAATAACTATTGCAATTTTTATTTATTTACTATCCATTAACAATATATCTTGTAAAAATCCACAAAATAAAAACCTTCACAAAGTATTAGATACTTATCTGGACAGAAATGGACATTGTCACTCATTTCTAGCCTGTTTCTACACAGACTAGTGAAGCTATGCCAATATGATGGCACTGAGAAGGGCCCAGCCATGGAGGACTGCTGAGGTGGATGGCTGGGAACAGAAAATACAACTATAGAGAGATGCATTAAAGAAACAGAAAACAAAAAACTGCACCCAGTAGGTATAAATAGCTTGAAAAGAGATGAGGATAAATCAGAATTTAAATCAAAATTGAGGAATAAATTTGGCACCTGAGACAAGAAAGTCAAAGCTGGTGTGAAAGAGGCATGCAAGAGGTTAAACATAGCTGTCCATGAGCCTGTACCAATCCAGGCACAGCCTGCATCCACTGCACGCTGCATGAGGGGAGCATCTGTTCATAGATGCCTGCAAATTATGGCTATTGGTGTCCACTGAGGACAAGACAAAAATCAACTTCATTTGCACCAAAGAAGCTTTAAATAAACCCTAAGGATGGGAACTGAATATGGGAACTAAGAAACTGCAAATCTTCATGTATAACTGGGCAATTCTTGCATAACATCCAGCTAGAAAAACATCTACATGGGATGGCCCAGGGCCACGTGAGGGGAGGTAGGTGAGGAACCACTGTTAGATCTGTGGTTCCTATATTTGGCTCTCAAAGCTTCACAAAGGCACATGATCATTCCCTGGCCTTTTAAACTACTTGATACATGACTGAGATTCCATGCAAAAGGGGCATAGAATCATAGAGTGGTTTGTGTTTGAAGGGGACCTTGAAGACCACCCAGTTCTAACCACCCATGCCATGAGCAGGGTCACCTTCCACCAGACCAGGTTCTTCAGAACCCCACCCAACCTGGCCTTGAACACTTCCAGGGATGGGGCATCCACAGCTTCTCTGGACAGCCTGTTCCACTGCCTCAGCACCTTCAAAGTAGAGGATTTTTTCCAAATAATTATTCTAAATGAAGGCCAAAACTGGCATATGTTGAGGGTAAGCTCAACAACACTTTCTTCTAAATCAGGACAATCACTGTAATCCATCTTCTGTCCCCTGATTTTCTGTTGAGCCCGAAGAGTGACAGCTATAAAATCCTTGAATGACAGCACCTGGCATCCCCTGCAAACAGGAACAGAACCAGAGACGGTTTCTGCTGCACAGAATCACAGAATGTTAAGGGCTGGAAGTACCTTAAAGATGATCTAGTCCCAACCCCCCTGCCATGAGCAGGGTGCCTCCCACCAGACCAGGTTTTGAACACTGCCAGGGTTGAGGCATCCACGGCCTCCCTGGGCAGCCCGTTCTATTATGTCACCACATTCACAGCAGAGAATTTCTTCCTAATATCTAATCTAAATGCTCCATCTTTCAATTTGTACCCACTGCCCCCTGTCCTGTCACTGCTGTTCCTGACGCAGAGTCCCTCTCTGGTTTGCCTGTAGGCTCCCCGCATATACTGAAGGTGCTGCGGGGTCTCCACTCGGCCTCCTCCAGGCTGCCCAGCCCCAGCCGCACCCATCGGGCCTCGGCCCTGCCGCCTCCGTCGCTCGCCGG
>WEIU01015939.1:45572-84143 GCA_013389925.1 Aegithalos caudatus
AGCACAGCAACGGCGGCGGCGGAGGAGGCGGTGGCGGCGGGAAGCAGGTGAGGAGGGTGAGGGTGATGGAGCCGCCGGGGCCGGGCTGTTCGGGCCGTCTCCCTTGTATTCATCCCGCTGTCCCCCGCAGAGCAAGCAGGAGATCCACCGCCGCTCCGCGCGGCTCAGGAACACCAAGTACAAGTCTGCGCCCGCCGCGGAGAAGAAAGTTTCCACCAAGGGCAAGGGCAGGAGGCACATCTTCAAGCTCAAAAACGTAAGGGGGTGCGTGGCGGAGCGCCGGGGTCGGAGCCTGTGCCGGGCTGGGGCGGACGCGCAGCCCGCGGGAGGAGTGGAAAGAGAAGGCGGTCATGGGAGTTCAGCGCTCGCTTCTCCACGTAAAATCCTGGAGATGAAAACGTTAGCTCTGTTCCTTTGAGCTTGGAAGTCATAATGTGTGCTAGTTTTCTTAGAAGATAATGGATTTGTATGTTGTCTAAAAAGAAAAACAATTTCTGGAACTTTATGGTTGATTGAACGCTCTTGATTTTCTGTGTTCTTTTCTTAGCCCATCAAGGCTCCTGAGTCTGTATCCACTATAATTACAGCAGAATCAATCTTTTATAAGGTATGGTTTATGCAAATCTATTTGCAAAAATTATTTTCCTGTTTCTGTTTCCAATTTCAAGAATTGTCATGGACAGTGAAAAGACTAGAGGTATAGTCACAGAACCTGTTCTTCCTTGCCTAACAGTTGTGTAGGATTTTGGTTTACCATAGTTATTGCCATCTAGTCTTGAAAGGTAGTTTATCTAAGTAGTTTACATAGTTATCATTGTCCCAGGTTTTTCTCTTTGAAGAAAAAAATGCATCTTCTTTTTTTTTTTTTCCTTTTTTTTCTTTTTTTTTCTTTTTTTTTGTATTTATTGCTTTCTGCATTTTTAAACTGAACTTGCACTGTGCAGAGGTCAAGTGACTGGAGATGATTATTTAGATTTCTGTGATATTTCCTACCTTTGGTGCAGAACATACTTCCCATGGAGGGGCTGGGTTGCAGTGCCCCAGCATCTCAGCTGCTCCCTTTTGGGAGCTGCTGCAAGCAGTCTCAAACACCCTGGAAACAGGATCTGTTGGCATTTACAGTGAAGCAGGGGAGAGCCTTCACACATTCATGCTTGAGAGCAGCTCTACCAGCATGCCAAGGTGTTGGTGTTCTAAAGTTCTGAAATTTGCTTTTGTTTCCCAACAGTACAAGCAAACAGAATGCTTTTTCCTCCTTCTCCCCCAGAAAAAATGAGGATAGGCAGTGGGAGACTGCACAGTCAGTGGTGGCCTGAGATTCCATATATTCTCCAGGGCCTGATGCTTCATGCCTGGCATTCCAAATTAATCTTTTGTTTGCTGTTGACCAGTTCAGAAAAGAATTACCGTCTCTTTGTTTTTATCAGGAATTCCTAAGAATTATGTCAAAACTTCTACCTAGCCTCCTTATGTAAAATGTTGCTACTCTGATACTTTGCAGTATTGTTGTGAATAGGATTGTTTGGGTTTTTTTGTGTTCTTTTTATCTGTTTCAAAAACACACACCTTTTTTTCTTATGCTACCATTCTTTTGCACGTGGCTGAATCGAAGCTGCCTTTCAAGACTGGTGTAATTTAGGATAATTTAGGGTACTGATGCTTAAGATATGAACAAGAATGTGAAGTGAAGCTAACAAAATCAGATGGTTTGATTTCAGAGTCGTTTGTGTGTGTTCTAGGGTGTGTACTACCAGATTGGAGATGTTGTTTCGGTGGTTGATGAGCAGGATGGAAGAACGTACTATGCTCAGATCCGTGGGTTTATTCAGGACCAGTACTGTGAGAAGAGTGCTGCACTAACCTGGCTCATCCCTACACAAGCCAGCCCCAAAGATTGTTTTGACCCAGCATCCTATATCATAGGTAATCTCTCAGCCTTCACTTCATGCAACTGCTTGGATGGACCTATGCTAATGCAGAGTTGTATTTTTTAAATTAATATTTTAGCTTCTCAAGGTATTTAGTAAAAGTTCCTCATTTTAGACTTTACTATTGTAAACATCTCATTTACTGTAATAACACTTTTTATTTTTTTTTTTGTATGTATAATATGATTACCACTATTGCAGTGTAATTATATTGTGCTTTGATTATGTGGGTATTTGTGGGGACAACAAATTACAGTTGTGCAGCTTTAAAGATCAAGTTACTGTTGTGTGGTTAGGTTTAAACCATAGTAAGTTTGATTCTGATATACCAGTGCAAGTTGTTTCTCTTAAAGTGACCTGAATTACTTGATCTTTATCCTGGGTTTTCAAAATACACAGCATGCAAGCACTGGCACAGAGACTGTTCTGCCACTGATGATAAAATCAGTAATTCAGAAAAGTCCTTGCAACAAGCAGGTCACAAGTAAAATGTATTTTAAATATATTAACTACAGTACTTCACTCTAATACCAGAATGCTTCAAATGAGATGGGGGGAAGATCAGCCCAGCAAAATTAGAAACAGAGGTTTCTTGCCTGATACAGGCAGCTACCTTCCTAGGACAGTGATGGATTACAAAGACAAATTCTGTAAAGGAATGTTGGTGTTGTGGCATATCTTTATTCAACATACTTAATTTTGTGCCTTTAAGCTTTGTCTTTGAAGACTTTTTTTTTTTTTTTTTTCCTAGGACCAGAAGAAGATCTCCCAAGGAAAATGGAATATTTAGAATTTGTTTGTCACGCACCTTCAGAATATTTCAAATCTCGATCATCTCCCTTCCCTACTGTTCCTACAAGGCCAGAGAAGGGCTACATATGGACTCATGTGGGACCTACTCCTGCAATCTCCATTAAAGAAACTGTAGCAAATAATTTATAATTTTTTTAAGGAATGCTTTGGACTGGTTATTTTGGGTGTATCCTCCAGTTTGTTAACCCCATACAAGAAGTTTTAAAAATTACGCAATGAGCTGGTTTACTTTATGGATTATGGTATTTATTTATTTTAGATATATCAGATCTTTGAAGTGGAAGTTTTCATTCCAGTTGATGCATCATTTCAGTACTCTCTTCTTCAGACATTATTGCAAATCTTGGGACAAAACCACAAGTTTTAGAAGTCGTCTTTGACTTCTGAAAGTTGCCTGTAGTGTTCATCCTTACTTTTTAAGTCATCTTCCAGAAGAGGAGTTTGAAAGACATAATCATCCAGGATTTTATATAACTGTTAACTGTGACTGCTGGTTTTATTTCCTTCTTAAATAATTTAAGACTAGCTCCTAAATACTGAAATGGTCAGTGATGCAGTTAACAGTTTTCAGTTACATGTGATCTACCTGGATTTCTCCAGACTAAAACCTCATCTGCAACAGTCACCTTTTAAGGGGATTTTGTTCATCTGAATCTGAAATGTGGGCCTATGTGTGTAGCTTTCTGCTAAACTTACTTATCTAAGGGCATAAATTTCCTGGAAAATTGGATGCAAATTCAAAAAGCAATGTTATTTGCCATCCTGGCTTCCTCATGGCTGACATGGATCTGCATTTCCTGAGCAAGCCAACACTGACATATGATTTGAGTTTCAGATTGTTAATATTTGTTTGCCTGTTAGCTTGGACTCATCAAATTGATTTTAAATTGTTTTTTTCAGTCTTCACAATTAATGATGGTAAGAAAAATAAAATGGTCAGGCAATTCAAATGAAAAAAAATTGGTAAGGAAAATAAAAACTAATTTTATGTGTTTACAGTCTCAGCATAACAAGGGAAATGTTTAAATAGCAGAACATGAGAAATGCCACATACTAAATACTGAGTACCAATGGAGTTGTCTCCCCTAAACTTTTTACAAGCCATTCAGCTCCAAACACCATGAGATGTGCTTGTATGGCCTGAGATCCAGGGGCTGAGTGCTTCCTGCTGTCTGTGAAGGATAAGGGCTCTAAGTGGCCTTAAATCTAAATGTACTGATCTTTTCCCTTTTTTTTTTCCTTTGTATGAACATGTGACCAGCACCCAGAAGGCCCAGATCACCTTTAAGATATTGTATGAAAGCATAAAAATGTTGCAGTAGGCTTATGTTCTAACTTTATGAAAGGCTTTTATTTAAGACATAATATATTTGAAAGGTATTGACAATCTTTCATACAGTGGGATCTGTGAGGTCAGGAACGAGATAGATTTGTTTTAGCCTGCAGCCTCTCCTCTGCCCTCTTCAAATACAAGGAAGAGCAGTCAGGGAGTAGACCTAAAGTTAAGTGATACTGTCAATAATTCAGGATGCTCAGAATTAGCAATATATTGCTAATACAGAGTTATATCTTAATCCTGAGTTGTTTACATAAAGATGAGATGTGTGCCCATGTTCAGTGTTTTGCAGTAATTAATCCTGAGATGACCTCACTTCTCTGCATTCCCTCCTTTCAATTCCTCTGGATTTTTTTTTTAATCATTAACAATTGCAAGAAAATAAAAATAATGTCTTATATTTACAGTAACCAGACTGACTCAAATGTTTTCCTTCCTTTCTCTGCAGTCCACAGGGTTTTCACTTGGGCTCACTGTAAAGTCCCTGTGCTGCCTCAGCATCATCCATGTCCTGTCCTCTTCTGTGGGCTGGCTTACCTTATCTCAATTAGAGCTGGAAAATACCTCCATGGTCATTGAGTCCAATGAAGCTTAGCTGCTTTCCTTGTCAAATCCTCACAGGAATAAGGAGGAAAACAATGCTTACATTGTTTTGGGGTTTTTTGAGTTCCTACAAGGTACACCAAATGAAAAGTACTTGTTGCCATTTGCCTTGTCAGTGAATTGTAATAAAAAAGGGACAACTTATTTTTCATCAGAATACATCTTTCTGAAATTCAGTGCTGCTAGTGATTCAAGTAGTATACTTCCAACTACAGTCTAAACAGACAAAAGTATCTTTTTTCAGAGAGCTATGGAACAAATTCCTCTATAAGTATTTTTATTTTAGTTTTTATTATACTGGGAAATGTTAAAAATAATAAAATGGGCAAGAATTCTGATTTTAAGTTCTCAAGAGTGAATCTGCAGGCAATGACTGTTACTAAAGTGTTACAAGTTCACTTACAGGTATTGGAATGGTTGCACTGTCCTGTTTTTCTTGTGTTCAGAACATCACCCACTAACACAGGGAAAGTGCCTGACTCTCCAGACAGCTTCTTATGGATGGACACAGCTGAAGGGTGGGACCTCCAAGAGCAATGTCTCTGGAAATTCCTCATCTCTCTCATGTTAGGAAAACAGAGGACAAAAGGAAGCCCTGCAAAATGGACTCGACAGCAGAAGGGATATCAGAGGATCCTGTGGGCACAGGCTTTGATGCCCTGCAGCTGAGGGAGCTGAGCTCACCCATTTCTGTCTCCTAGCCTGGCAATCCCCCGTGCCAGAAAGTGGGTAGGTTTCATATCTGCATCACTGTGAGTGGATGCACTGCTACAGAATTTATGGCCTTGTGTTGAGCTCCAGAGATTTGTGACCAGGCAACAGTAATTTCCATCAGGGTATTTTAGTTCTGAAGATGTAACTGGTAGCTAAGAGCTAAGAGCTAAAAACCCCAGAGCTTTAAAATGTAAAATACTGAGTACCACAGAGACATGTGGCCTGTGTCCCAAAGAACACATTGCAGGAAATCTGTGGGAGGAGTAGCCCTGAACTTTCCTGTGAACTTTACCAAAACAATACATACTGGGAAAGGGTTTCTGTCTGGGCAATGCTTTGTGGGAAAACGAGATGCAGACACAATGGATAAATAAGTGTGTGGCTCCTTGGGCTCCTAAACTGAGGCTGGGGTTCCTCTCTTGCTGCTGTGCTACTGGCAGTGATCTCAGTCATCCTGGCTGGGTTAGGGCCCTACACCTTGGTGTCCATGCCAATCCAATAGCTTTGCTTTCACGTACTGTAGCCTTCAACTTTGAGAAGCAAAGAGTATATTTATTGTGGTTGGTGGTGTATTGTGTATTATGATTAATAAAGGTCCTAAATAGATTTATAGAACTGAGAACAAAAATATTAATAGGTATAGTATTGAAGTTTCAACTGCTCTTCACAGTTACTGAGTTAGTCAAATTATAATTTTATTTTCACACAGATAGAATTGGTACATCTATTAGGTAGGAGACTACATTCCTCCAAAAATATGGAAGATGAGCATTATGTGCCTAAGCAGAAATACTTTTATAATAGTTAATATTTCTTTTTGTGTGCTCCCCACTACAGAATCTCATGATCACTGACAACAGAATTTTGTATTTGGCAATTGTTTCTCTTCCACCCACACAGTCATGCTTACCCTCAGCAAGACTACATTCCTTTTTTTTTTTTTTTTTCTCAGCCCTTCTAGTCAGTGATTTGTTATTCTTGAATTTGGCTTAGATCTTCAGTGAGATTTTTCTTTTCTAGTTTGGTAGCTTCAATCACAAGAACAATTTCATGGACAACATCTCCAGGTTGTTCATGCATCTTTATAAAATGCTTAAGTGCTTTGATATCTATTTAATCAAACAGAAGTATTACTCAAATCTAGTTTTGATAGGTTGTTTTAACCTGAAAATATCAAGATTGTTCTGTGTAGGGCATTTAGACTCAGACCAGTTAACCCAGGCTTACATATAGCAGCTTGGACTCCTGCAACATCTTTTGAACTCCTTCATTTAGGGAGAGCAGAGCAGGAGTGTTCCTCTTTCCTCATGAAGCTGTCTAGGGGCCAAGTTGCTTTCAGTAGTTCCACCAGTGTCCATGGACACTTCTTTGCTGGAGGCCATCACAGCTCTCTGCCTTCATCAGTGTAAAGTGCCCTGTTGTAAACTGATCCACTTCAAAACACACACATGATACTTTTAACACAAATTTCCCCTAGGAAGCTTCAGTAGGAATGTTTATTTTTGTCTTCCCTTGATAATCCTTTTCAGTGTATGTAGAACCCTACACAGTCAGTGTTCCCTTTCTTTCTGATTAGGTTACTTTTGTATAAATTTACACTGCAAGGCTGCTTGTGGTGGTGAATCTGAATTATGTAAGCAGAATTTGGGAACCTCTTCTCTCCCAAGCCTAGATTCCAGCAGGCCATAAAGAATTAAAGAGTAACCTATCCTTTCAATCCATGTGCCCTTCTCAAGTATCTACTTCCCAAATTGTGGGAATCCACATACAGATTTTTCCAGTTACCTCTTCTTAAGGAGTTTCTTGGAGCATTCCTAGGGCTCTTTTTCTAAACTGTTTCATAACAGAGCACTGCTAGGCAAGGTAAGCCTTGCTGCTTCTTTATGAGAAGCTGATTGCAAACTCTGGAGGAAATGGAAGTAGCTTCAGCATTTATTGTTGGCCAAAACAAAACCAAAAGCAACCACTTCATACCTGCAGAGTTTGCAGAGCCTGACTATGGCTTAATTGCTCCCTTGATGAGATAAGTGGGAACAATCTGTTGAAACTTAACATATCCCTACAAGGATATGCAGGAACAAATACTGGGACAGTGCCAGGGACACACAGTGCAATGTACTTGGGTGGGCTTTCCAGTCAAGCTTAACCCAGCATAAGCTCCTGAATAAGCTGAGACCATCAGGAAAGCAGCACCCACCTCAGCTTTTAGTGACCAGCAATATTTTTGACACAAAGGTCAAAGGTAGAAAAAAGTAAAAATGTCTCTTCTAGAAAATTACTGGAAAAGTCAGTGCAAGGTCTGGGGAAAATCTATTAAAAAAAAAAATCTCTTGTCAATTTGGTTTTACCCACTCCCATTCCTGCCATAAAGGAGAGGCATGTGTGATAGGATTGTTTCTGACATCCCCAGTCCTGCTCTATCCTTTTTGATGCAGTGGGATGTAAACAGCACATAACATTTAGCAGCACACATGCAGGAACAGCAAGGGGTTTTTTGAAAGAATGCATACAATAAAGGTGACTTGGTGGGGGAGGAAAACTTATTGATGTGTCTAAATACTGGATAAAAGCATTTATCAAAAGCACAGGGGTCCACAGCCAGACAATCCTACTGAGCCTCTATAGCAGCATTATGTTAGTTTTGCAGTTCTGGTTTCCTCTCACCAAACCCGAACAGTGGAACAAACAGGGAATTAATTCTGCAAATACTTAAAAAGAAAACAAGTCAAAAACAATGCAAAAGAATTGCCCATACAATGCTGTCAATTGAGTATACATTACAGACCTCAAAGGGTTTTTTAATGGCTGATGTATGAAAATGGTATGCAATGAATATGGGCACACAGAAATAATCTGAAAGGGAGCCCAGAAGCCAAAAAAATAAATGCTTCCTCAGCACTCAGCATGCTTATACAGAAAGGTGTATCAAATGTTTGAGAGATGTATGTTTAGACAGAGCTCATGAATATAGAAAAACATTTTGGCAGTTACAAAAGTTCAGCAAAATTTGAATATCACCTGATTCAGTATTTTCAGTATTCTGATTAAAATATACAGTCCATAATACATTGTAATATGCACAGCTATGGCACAAGCTCTGAAGACTTCAAACATGGCAGCGTGAGGAGCTGCCATCTTACTTAATGCTTGGAATAAACTTGAAATTAAATTATCATGTTTTGTTTCCACTTTTTTAATGTTTAGAAAACCTCACCCACTGCAAATTCTCACTCCAGCCAAGATTCCCACAAATAACACTATTTGGAAAGACAACTCCCAAGGAACCCCAAGAAATAAAAGGTCAGTTATGAGGTGGCCCTGGTATTTACTTTCCCTGCCACGTGCAATGTCCTTCAGTGTTAATGGTACAGTGAGGAAAACCTTCTCCAGTAGTGAACTTTCAGTACAGCGCCTTTTGTTTTGGCTACAGCAAGAAAATACCTGAAAAAAAATAACATTAAGAAATGATGGCATCACAAACAGCTGTTCCACAGCACACCTTGCACAAGAGCATATTTCGAGTGTGTGACCTCTGATGTATCCTGAGCAGCAATGGGGCCTGAGGTGTTCTTTGCTTTTTACAGAATCAGTTGCTGTGGGATGGCAGTTTCTCAATTGCTTTTCTAGCCTAGTTCCTCCAGCTATCTATGATATTACATGTACCCAAAGAACCAGCCTGTAATATTACTAATGAGAACATTTTCAGCTCTAGAAAGCTGAAAAACACATGGAGATTTCTAAAGAGTTCATTTGGTCTGAGAGCCGAAGGGACAGCAGGGATTCAAGCTGCTTCCCTCTGCTAAGATCAAATGGGAAGGCTCTGAATGCTCAGGCTCCCAGAGTGAGACAAAGGCACAGACAGTGTCTAAACACAGGCACCACGCTGACCAAGCAATCAGATAATTAGAACAACTTCAATACAGCTAAGAAAAAAAAGGCTTATGCACACATTTGTCTGTATCCCAAATACCCAGTGTTTTATTTGTCACCTTGAAACTGAGCCCTGTAAGTGACCTTCCTTGTAACAACATGCTCTGTTGTTAAACCTTGGAAGGGGACACGAGGAATCCATCTTGCTTCTTGTTTTGAAACATCACCACCATCCCTCATCACCACGTCTTTGGTAAAATGTTTTACTGTTTTGCCTGTGCTGCCACTATTGTATGGATCTTGTACAAAAAGCTGTGAGCGCATTTGTAATTTTCCACTGAGTGTGCAAATCGTGAATATCAAGACAATAAAATCATGAAACATTTTAGCCTGAAATACTAGCCCACACTATTTTGTGGACATTTGCAAAATCAAACACTTTAAACAAGGAAGAAAAGCAGTTTAAAGTACAGAGAAGAAAGTGGGAAAAAAACTGGATGTGACAAGCAATACTGTCCCCGGTTATGCAGTCCCAATCAGAATCACTGATCATGCTATGTGTTTTGTGTTTTGAACAAATGAAGTTTCCTATGCTCTAGAAAAATTTCTTTTTTTTTTTTNCATTTTCTTAGCTGTAACTGAGAAGAAACCCCTACAAAATCACATTACACATTTCTTTAGTTATCCAAGTAGGTTGTTAGAGTAGCAGAGTCTCTCTTCTCAGGGTCAGAACATCATCTTGTTTACAGCACTTTGAATTCCATTACAATTTACAGAGAAAGAAACTTGGTCTTAAAAAACAAGAACTGTTCTTCATAAAATACAGTCACAGAGTTTCTCTGCATTTGGTTACAGTGCCCAAATTATAAAATCAGCTCTTGTTGCCATAGTTGGACCCACCTGGGTCACAAGACTGAAAAGCTGCAGAGATAGAACTGTACATGTACTTCAGTGCTGAGAACATATGCTGCTTGCAAAATAATTTGGACAGCATGAAAATCTGAGATCAGTGTTATTGATACCTGCTTTTTTGTTTCTGTACTGCAGCTTCTCATTTTTCAACTGTTAACTGGAATGGGTGATTTTCTTCATCAGTCACCTACAGAAAAAAAATATTAGTAAGAATAAAAAGATTGAATTTTCAAAGAGGGAACTAATGTTACACAATTTATGTGGCAAATACATCTTGCAGTGCTTGAGGGGAAACATTTGCAAACCAAATTTATTCGTAGTATGACAGACTGAGAGCTGACAAATGTCAGAGCAGTGCCTGCACAGAACGAGTGCAATCCTACACATCTTGTGACACCCCCTGCTGCCTCTCTGCAGCCTGAGAAGATGCTGGGCTCTCACAAAGCACTGCACGGGTCCCGTCTCCTCCCTCGGCCTCGGGTTGCCATTTCAGGTTTGATTGTTCCCTGTAAATGTCTGTTGATGTTTGTGAATGGCTCAAGTTCCATCTCACTGAAGGAGGGCCTGTGAAGGGGCTGTGTTCCACCCTACAGCCTCTTTTGGAATTCGTATCACCATAGCAGGGAGCTGGAATAAGATGTCCACTAAAAACCACTAAGAAATGAAATGAACATTTCTCATGAGCATTTCTCCTGCTCCAGCTGCGCGGGGAAGAAGGAGCACCTGGGAAGGCTCTGCAGTGGCTCCCAGCCACGGCCTCTCAGCACAGATCGGCTCCTCCTTGTGCCCCGTGGTACAGGGGACAGACGGAGAGGAACAGCCCCGTGTGTCCCGGGCCAGCCCAGCTGTGCCCGCTCCCCACCGCAGGAGCTCTGCTTTGGAGCCGCCGTGCTCAGCTCAGGCAGCAGGACCTGCAGGGCTGGGCAAGGACAGAGATCCAAGCACCCAAACACGGGAGCAAGGACGGGCTCAGTGCAGAGGCAGATGCTGACGTGAGGGAAGCCAGGACCTTTTTCTCCCCAGCATCTTTGAAAAAAGTTTCAAAACGCTGACTTGAAGTGGGTTTTTTCCTACATCTACGTTTTAAACCTGTCCTTAATGAAGGACATTTTGACCTTTCTAAAAAAAAGTTTTTAAAGAAGTCTTTTAGACGTTTAGAAAATGAGCAGGTTTGTAACTACTGGAAAAATGGCCATTAGAAAATGGGATAAGACAGTTCTTGGTAAACACTAAAACAATAAAGCAACAAACACCAAATAAACAGCTCCTGTTGTAGCCCTTAAGTATCTAAACAAGGTCACAATGCTCTAGTTATAAAAAATTACCTCAGCAGTGCTTTGGCAATTTACAAGCATTAAATGAAAATAATACATATCATTAAGAAATAATTTTATTACTATTTCCTGAAGCTTGGCAATAATTAGGGAAGTGGAGATTGAATCTGTAAGGAGTTCACCTGCAAGACCTGGGTCCCTTCCCAGCAGAAAAGGGACACTCAGACCATGTGGGGGCTTGGAATTCTCCCAGTGCTAACACTGGAATTACAGAATTTGGCACTGATGGCGTTTGGGGTCTGGTTCCAAACATTTGGGGCTTTATCTTTTGCTTTTTATTCTATGAAGTTGCTATTGCTGGAAATAAGGGAAATGGCAAGACCTGCATGAACTTAGTTATTTTTGATGTACCAAAACTTAAATTTAGGTTTGAGTTTAAATTTAGGTTTAAAATTAGACTTAAGATTTAGATTTAGTCTTAGGTTTAAGCTTAAATTTAGGCTTAGATTTAAGCTTGGACATAAACTAGGACTTAAGTGAGGACTTAAGTGAAAATTTAGGCTTAGGTTTAGCCTTAAATTTAGGGTCAGGGTTAGGGTTTGGATTGAGATTAAAATTAGGATTGAGATTCGGAATGAGATTAGGATTAGGTTTGGGATGGGGATTGAGGTTTGAATTTGGATTAAGATTTCTATTGAGATTATCATTAGTGTTAGGATTAGCATTAGGACTTAAGTGAGCACTTAGGTTTAGGTGAAAACTTAGATTTAAGTTAAGACTTAAGTTTAGATTTAAGCTTAGGCTTAAATTTGGGTTTAGGCTTAGGTTTAGGCTTAAATATAGGGTCAGGGTGTCCTGGTTTTGAAAGGACAGGTATCTGCCAGCAAAAGCTGGAAGTCCCCTTTGAATAGAGAATGTAAATCCCTCCGTCAGACTATTATAATTTTGCAATTAGGGCTTTTAGGCAAAGCTTTGGGAATAGGAATAACAGTTCTTTACTAGGAATATTAAAAATACAAACGTAGCAGTACAGAAAAACATGCAAATAAAACAAACAAAACCCGAGAAAGCCCTGGGTTTTAAGCACATTTTCCAAGACACTGCAGTACAGAATTTTGATTTGAGGACCCTGTCATACACAAACATTCCTTTTTAACTCTGCCATGGAATACCTGGCACTGAAGGCCAACACTCCAATGAAATGACTGCCAGTGGGAGCACAGCACAATAATCCATGGAACTGTCTTTGGTACCACCACAACCAGTCTGCACTGGGTCCTTTCAGACTGAAGTATCAGTGCATTATGAGATCATTAGTCCTAGGAAGGTTAAATAATCTCAATTTCTAATGAATTTAGTACAACCATTATCTAGACCTAAACTGAAGAACAGACACTGTGCTAATTGTGGCTACTCTGGGTGCTTTTGTAATACCTGAAGGTTTTTTTCCCAAGTGAAGATGTAACAAACCACAGCGTTCTGGAAATGCTTCTGACAAGGACAGAGCTGAAGATCACTTTTACAGAGGCTCTGGGTGTAGGAGAGAATCCTTGACTGAAAAATCTCTGAGCCAGTAGGTGAAGAAGTAAGTGAAAACTCCCATTGGTGCCTGAGAAACTGCAAGAACTGAATGAACTCAGATGAAGTTTCAAATGCAAGTATTTCAAGTGATGACAACACAGTATTTCCTTGGCTTAGACTATTTTGAAGGAGAAGCAAAATGCTCTGAAAGGGTGGAACAGTCTCGGGAAACATCTCCAGTTTTCTTTCCTGCCTCCTCCTTCCTCCCCCCTGCTTGTGTTAAGACCTGATTATCTGTGTAGCAGTTAAGGAACACAACTCTTTAACGACCTCCATGGAAGGCAATAGTTGGGAATCATTTCAGGATGTGACATTAGAAAGCTTCCAAGCATCCAAAATACTTTTAGCAGTCTCCAGGAAGTAAAGGTAGGGGTAAGAAGGTGCAGTCGTTGTGAAATGCATTTTGGTGGTGTTCTGATTAACAAACAGTGGCAGAAAACAAGATGCAAGTATCTTGGTCTGGTTTTTCCTGCTATAGCTGGAAAAATATATTCTGGAAGTATCAGTCTAGTTGCCTGATAATTTACATATGAAGTACCACCCTCCTCTAAGCCCTCCAAAGGCCATTAGGGAATGGCTTTATAGAATATTTAAGAAACATATCCCCCATTAATATGACTATTTGAACTGATTCTATTTGTTGTGAAAGAGTAAGCAGGGACAGGAAATCATTGCTAGATTTTGGCAAGTAAATTGATAAAAAACAAAATGTGAAAGTTTGTATGATAAGCAACTGGACAGAACATAAGCAATGTTCTCTCAAAAAATTTAATATCAATCTAAAGGAGGACAATTTTCTTCAAAATAAAATGTAACATTATTTTATAGCATGAAAATTTAAAAGAAACTTATCTTCAACTGCAGCATTAATAAATCCATATGAATACAAATAATCTGATTTAATCACATCTGTCACTTCCAGTTACAGTTTAACAATTACAAGCAAATACAAGTTACTAAGCTAGAGTAATTTTTTGTCCTGGTCTGAATGTTGCACCTATCTGTACTTTCCTCTTCTTGGGGTTCTGAAAATTATCATACCTGGAAACAAACAAAAAAAGACATTAGCAAATTCTTAGGAAACTTGGTTTTTGTGTCTGCCTCTTCAGATGCATATTCATGCATCCCAAACTCCAGATGTTTAAGTAAATGTTTATGGAAATGAGGAGTGCCCATCTCCTCAGAGCTGGGGACCTGGAGGAGTTATCAGCCCCAGACCCAACTCTGAGAGCTCCTGCCCTGCTTCCTTCATTCTTCTCCCAGCTTTTTGATCTCCAAGGCCAAGGAGACACATTCTCCTTTTCAGTATGTTTATACTCCTACACATTATTGCCCTTCCCAAATACAGCAGCTCCAAGGACCACTAAGAGCACTCCAGAGGGCCAAACTGCAGCAATTTGAAAATACAAGGAGCTACTGCCAGGTGGAAGCAGGAAGGACCTAGAAGGACCAAAGAGCCTCTTTGTACTGTTGTGGCTCATAACATAATGCCAAGGGCTTCTGGTCTCTTAGTTCTAGTCCTACATGAGTAAGGCAATTCATTGGTAAAACAGCTTCCCTTTCCCACCATGTAACTTAATATTTCTTTAAAAACTGCTGGCAAAAGCTCTCAGCTATCTGCTGCCAGTCCTCACGTTTATTTAAAACTACTGTGTTTCTGATGGATAAGGGATGTGGCAAGATCACATCTCCACTGAATTGAAAATTACCAAAAAAAAACCCAAACAACCAAAAACTTACAGTTCAGTAAAATGCTTCCAGTCCTCCTGACTAATGGATGGTCTCATAGCCTGCAGAGCAGTGAGGAGATGAGACTGGGTGATGGTTAAAGTGCTCTTGGGAGGCACTGACTGATGAAGGGTGCTGTCCTCCTTGCAAAAAGAGTCATGAACAGACAATGAAACACTCCTACAGAAACACAGTGCCACCAATACCATTAACTACAGACCCTCCCTGTTACATGTATAGACAAATGTATTAAAAATACAGTCACAACCTCCCCCCTTCCATATCAACAAATAACAGAAATAACTGTTAAATTATCTGAATGCTGACATCTAGCTTATTTTCCTCAAACTAAGTATCACTTCTTTGCTACTTTTGTTACACAGCATTTAATATTACTGCAGAAATAATTTACTGAAACACCAAGAAGCATGGACAAAACAACAGAGAAGCATTAAGACTACATAATAATTTTAAAAAGTGCCATACTCCGTTCTTGCTTCTGCAATTGGCCTTGCTAGCATTGATTTCTGTCCTCAGGTGCTCTGCTTGCTGCTCCTGGTTCTCCAGGGAGCCTTCTTGAGAAGCTGCTCTAAGCACTGCAGGTTGGGAGGATGCCACATCTCTCTGAGTTATGCTGCTGAAGTCGTAAGTTATGGAGTTTGGACCCGACAAACACAACGAGCTCTGAATTGATCATAAGAGGAAATACAGGAACTCATTATGGATCCAAAGGAGCAACTCCATCATTAGAACTTAGCCTGCAATACAATATCAGCTTGCCTCCACTGGCAAAAAGAGTACTCGCTCTTTGAAGTATATTACATTGGAATTTTTTGAACAGAAAGATTTAAGTTAATATGCCAAAGTGCTTGGGCAAAAGGCCGAATTTGAAAGTGAAGTGTTTCATGTCTGGAAAATATGTAAGTATTTTTGTAATGGACCATCAAAAAAAGAATTAAGGTCTGCTAAATCCATTGCTTTAATTACTTAGGAAAATCAGTGGTTCTGAAATCTGGACGAGTTTATGAAGTTTGCTTTGAAATTTAAATATTCATCACCTCCAAATTCTCTGTGCACTTGAGAAGTAAGGACCTTTCCAATTCAACAGCCTTAGGAGATCAAAGTCCTTGTAGAATCCTTGTTGAAGAATTTCCAGTCAGAGCAAAACTAAGTCTTTCAAGTTACATTAATCGAACACTATCACCCATAATGCAAACTAAAATATACCAAGGCACCTTAGCAGTCACTAGTTACTTCTCTAATGTCAAAGTAAGTAATTCTTGGCTTTAAGAATCAATGCAAGATAGTTTTGAAAATAGGAGACTAAGAACTTTGATTACTACTTGTAGTAACAGTTCTACAACAGATTGAAATTCATTTGAAAATGAGTTTCCCAGGGATCACACCTAAACCCTGCAGTCGTGTTCAGTGTAAGGGGCTCAGGGCAGCACAGCCTGTTCTGAGCTGAGCCCTGTGCAGGTGCAGGGCAGCCAACTGCACATCCCTGCAAACTCCCACAGACCGGGCTGCTTTCTGGGCAACGTGATGCAACACCAGGAATCCTGCTTCCTAAAGACAGTCATGGGAGGTTTAGTTCTGTTCTGTTTCAAAATTCCATGGTCTGATTATTCTATTAATGCACATTTTACTGGCAACTGAAGAAGGTTCGTTGATTCTTGAGACTGTAACTTAATTCTTGAAAGCTGGGTTGTCACTCATTAGTAATAAAACTAAGTTAAAGAAAAAAACAACAAACAAACCAACAACCAAAAAGTCAAGAACTGTTTTACTGTTAAACTTTTGAAGGGAACAAGCCATTTGACCAGACAGTAAAATCTAATATGAATACAATTTGCTTAATGATAAGGTATCCAGCAGTATTCTGGGATTTTGATGTTAAACTCCTGTCAGGCTGCAGAGAAGTCCAACTGTGTTTTCTCAATCACGTCCCTCCATCCCCTCCCTCACTGTGGACCACTAAGTATAATCTGAAGACAGTCTGAAGGTTAAAGCAGACATAATTGTGTTTATAAACTGAACCAGGCAAATGGTACAGTTCATTCTGCTTCTCAACTAAAAATATTTAGAAAATTCAAACCATTAAGTAATTTACCAGTTCTGAAGGAGTTCCATTTCCCAGCTCTGATTCATATGAGCTGCCGAAATAAAGACGATACATGTTGGACCTTGGATCTTCAGGAAGCAAGTCAGACATGTCTAAAGAAATAAGAGAGTGCTCTAGTCCTGCTTCATCTATTGCTGAATCATCTGAGCCACTGCTGTGGTTTAGAAAAACCATGGAAGAGAGACTGAAGTCACTATCAGAGCTAGATCCAAAATCCTGTAACAAAGAGCAGAGCATGACAAGAGTTAACTCATAACAAACTACAACTGGAAATACATGAAAGGATTTGATATACAGTGCAAATGAGATCAATTTACATTTGACTCTAGGAGTAATCTGTTTTTCTCTAGAGGTATATTTCCAAATATTTTGCTAAGAAAATCTAATGCCTTTAGGAACTTTCTGTCTTCATGCTATAGAAATAGTTTCAGGAGATAATTTTAAGGTTTTATTGTTTCCACTGCCTCACACTCTCAGTAACAGCAAGCGTTGGGAAACTTCATGTATATGTTGTGTTGTACCACTTCTGTCTCAACTTTACCCACCAAGCTAATTAGTATCTTGTGTAAAATGCTCTAGGAGGCTGAAGTGAGTACTTTTATAGTGCCTAACTGCTGTACTCATTTTTAGTCATAGCCAACACACTTTAAATGCTGATGTGGAAATCAGAATTGCAGCTTCAAACTGGTGTCTGCAAATCTCTTTGATTGTACAGCTCTATCAGTGAAAAATTTCTGAGTGCACTCTACCAAGCATATGGATATTATTTGTAAATTATATTTATGTACCACTAAATTTTAATATTTTCTTTCTGCACATCAATGGACTGCCTTGTGCTCTCCCTGGGATGTGTGCACACCCCTCTGGAGACCACTGCTTCAGACAACAATCTCTTCCTATGATGGATAACCACAAGGTATCAACTACTTATTGATGCTACAAGTGAAGGGAGTGTTAGGGCAGATATCCTGGAGATCCCTCTCAATACTAAGAGTCACATCCTCAGAGCCCAATTCCTTGCTAACAGCTGGGGCAAAAAGAATTCCAGAGGGTGTCCTTCATCTGGCACCCCTGACCCAACCCTTCCCTTTGGCCACCAAGCTGTGGAAGCCACATGTGCTCCTTCCCAGCTAGAACCAGAGGACAGGCATTAAAATGTGAAGAGAGGTGGCTGAAGAGAGGCTGAAAGAGGAAGGATCTGTCAGTCACATGAGGGGTACAAACCAAGGTGGGATCCTGTATTTTGGAAGTTCAGGTACTAGCTGGTGCTTGGAAGCCAAAGCAGAGCTGCCATTTCAGGTGTTGCCATCTCCTGCCACTTCTCTCCTGACCTCAGTGAAACCCAATCTGCTGGAACAATTCCCCCGAACTCCCCAGTTTCTCATTTCCTCTATCCTCCAAAATGTGCCATCTCAATACTGAATTTGCTATCTGCTCCTAAGAAATTCAGTGTGGGATCCCTCCTGTCAGTCTGTTAGCTGTTCCTCACAACTGGGATAAACACACTTGGGCTTACTTACTATATCTATTTAACAGTAAATTCCTACCATTAAATGAGAAAAACCTTGTGTTTAAGAAGTATTTAAACCAATTCATTACATTATTCCTGTATTTTTCTGCAAACATTTTAAAATGTTAATTCTCTGTATAAAAAGATAAGAAAACATAATTTTGCTAAAACCCCCCATTGATACAATTAACCCTTTCAAACATATCAACATAAAAATAAAGAGGACACACTTCTTTTATATCAGTTTCATTTACCTGTGTTAAACCTAAATTTAAATTAGTATGGATTGCCTCTAACTGAGCATTGTATAATAAAGCTTTTAGATCAGCCCCTGTGAACTGTTCTGTTTTTGCTGCCAAATCCTGAAAGTCCACATCATTCGCCAAGGACAGGGAATGACTGAGAGCTGTTAAGATTTCATAGCGTGAGTTCTGGAAAACAGGAAAAAAAAAAAAAGTCAGTAAAACAAACTCTTATTTTCCTTGTCCTGACTGCTGCATGGAGCTTTGGCCCTGTCACTAGCCACCTTCTCTCTGAGGGAGGAAGGATCTTTTTTCAAGAAGATACTGCCCTAATACTAGAAAGATACTACCCTAACCAAATGCAGTATACAGAGAATATGTTCCCCTATTATATCAAGTCAATATCTGGGATTTTATATATGAAATACATAAAAATATAAATGTGAGCTCTGCTCCTCATTTGTCCTTTTGTAAAGAAAAGTATGATGAAAGTGAAATGCTTGTTTACCTGAATGCTGTTTACCTGAAATAATTTACTCTAAACCAGAAGCTTAAAATAGAAAAAGAAAAAAAAAAAAGGAAAAAAAAAAGGAAAAAAATTAAAAAAGAGAGTATATCTATGCTCTTAAGAGCTCTCTTAGGCTCTTAAGGTCATCATACGTCTTTTGGAATGAAATGATGTGGTGGTGTTTGTTAAATGTGTGAACTAATCTGAAAATAAGCAGCACTAATGTTTTCTCATAAAATGGGGAATCAGGGACACACATTGTACCTCAAGAGACTGACTATGGTTTAAGCAAATGGCAAATCCACTGGACCCACACTTCAAAGAAAGATGGAGAACATTACACCCACTAGACTGCAACCAATTTCTTTCTGCAGATTAGTTCCTGGTGTTTAAATTTTTTTTAATCACCTAGATCCAGGATATGATTTGATCCAGAGGACTGTGGTAATCAGCCTTTTCTTTCCCCAGTTACACCGACATTAAAATCAGTGCATTTATTCTGTTGTATAACTGGAGCTGGGAAATCAAGTCCACTTTTTCCAAGTTTGAAATGCCACTACATACAAAGAAAAGGAGAACAAACCCATCGGTCTGATTTTTTTCCTTGCCTCTTGTGTGAAATGATTTGTTTCCTCACCTGATCAGGAGGTGGACAGTACAGGCATTTATCCAGCCGACCTGGCCTTAACAAAGCTGGGTCGATTAAATCCGGGCGACTGGTAGCAGCTAGCACATAAACTCCTTAGGGAAATGCAGAAAAGTGCCATTAATATCTGCTAAATTTCTTCATCAAAAGGAGCACACAGGTGCACTGGTACCTTGCAGGCCTTCCACACCATCCAACTGAGTCAGCAGCTGGTTAACCACTCGGTCCGTGACTCCTGTGTTGTCGTGACCTCGGCGAGGAGCAATGGAATCAAACTCGTCAAAGAAAACAATACAGGGCTTAGCTGCCTGAGCTCTGAAAGGGAAAAAAAACCAACCAACAAAAAACCCCAATACTTATTTTTCTGTTAAAGTTTCATTCATAGATAGAATTGCTTAGAAATATTGAAGATAATTGCTTTTTGCTTCAGAGAACAGTTGTATTTAATGACAGAATAGAAAATCTGCTTTCTGTAGAATTTAAGAGGTTCTGAAAACTGGACTGCAATAGAATCACTGCTCGTTTTTATGACATACTTTGCACTCAGATTATCATTTCTAAGTGCTCAATTGTCATATTAATATACATGAAAGCTCTAAAATCCAATCACTGCAGATGAGTTCTTGGCTTACAGACAGCTAACAAAAAGACCACCCACATGGGAAGTTGAGAAGCAAAGGCTATGTAGGATATGTTGGCATTAGTGAGCACTGAGGGCTAGTAAGAGCAGATTTGTAAAAAAACTACTGGCATTGAGGACTCCAGTACCAAGTTTAGCATGAGCCTAGGTATTGAGTGTGAATTACTACTTGGAGTACAGCAAACTGTCTTGTGGAATCATCTGAAAGGAATTCAGGATGTGTTTTCCAAGATGGAAAACTGCTGTGAACCAATGCCCTGTAGCTGGAGAGGACTGGGAGTTTAGCTTCACAAGCACATTCCTCAATGGAGCCAAAATGTGCAGTTCCTTAACAATGGCCAGGTTGAACCTCCCAAGATACACCCAGCTGCTTCAGCACAACTGATTATTTCAGATGCTTTTATGATCTGATGCCATATCTCTCCTCAGATAACAAAATTATTTATTTGTGCTTCAACCAGTGAAATGTAATGCTAACATCACAAATATTTACAAAACACACCTGTTAAATATATCTCGAACTGCTTGTTCACTTGCTCCAATGTATTTGCTGAGCAGCTCTGGCCCCTAAAAAGATATAATCAGAAAACAATACTCATGACATGTTTCTTAGTTTTAATGTGTAATTCAACATCAGCATACATTTTGTGTACTAGACTGAATTTTCTTGCAACCAAGACAGTGTCATCTCTGAACAGAAGAGCCAAGGGGTCTAGATAAGCCAGAAGAATTTTTCCAGTACTCAAACTTAAAAGTAGTAATTTCCATTTTTGTACCATAACAGAACATGAGTTACATTATCTCAAGGCAAAGGTGTACTGTATTTTAAAAATGTTCAAAATACATTGCTTAATTTTATTGTCCAGTGGAAATCATCAAAGACCCCCATCAAAATCTTTTTACAAGAAAGTAAGAAACTAGGAACACCTTATTAAATTTTATAATTCTGCCTAATCAATAAGTATACAAAAAAAAATCTCAGTAATAAAACTGTGAAGTTCCAGGAATCAGATGTCCAGAGGGATATCGAGAGAGAGAGACAAGCAAAATCTTATATGTGAGTTTCTCACTTTAGTATTTTGCCCTCACAAGCACATAGTTTCAGGTATTATGTAATAAATAGTAAGTTCATAAAATGAATCAACTAAGCTTAAACTCTTGCTACCTTGATGCTGATGAAATTCATTCCACTCTCACTTGCAACCACTCCTGCCAGCAGTGTTTTTCCTGTTCCAGGAGCTCCATACAGCAGAACGCCTGATCTCTGTCGTATGGGCAGGTTTGCAAATAATTCTGGATACTGCAAAAGAGTTTCAATGTGATATATTCTAAAATAAGCAAGTATTCTGTAATGTACTGTATTATCACTGACTAGGAATGATTTTTGTCTAAACAGAATGCATCTAATTTATGACATCCCCAGTATTATCCCAACAGCTCATCTGCACTGTTTTTAGTTTACCTGGGGCGGAAGTAGGTTCCTAGTTTTAACAGTACCTAAAACACAAACAAGTGTGATTTTCTACCAAGAGGAAACAGGCCAGAATAGGGATGGACTAGAGCTTTATATTCTCAACACTGGTAGTTCTAAATTCCTATTTTAATCACTGAATGATATGATCAAATACAGCATTCAGTCATTATTCTGTAGAATCAATGCTCAATGGCTCATCTCAACATTCAAGTTTTAAGCAAGGCAAAAAGGCTGAAGTAAAATAAAGTGAGATTGCTGGATTGGCATTCATCTGAAAGAAAACAGTGCTCCAGCAAAACCATTGCAGAAAACAGCTGGAAATGTTGTCTTCACAGAGCCTAATCAAAAGCTCTGCAATATTCCAATACTGTAGAGCAACACTTGCTCTGTAGTAAAGTTCAGCCATTGCCTTTTGTATTTGGAAGAGAGAAGGGGAAGGAGAAAGTGTTTTCCTGTAGTTAAAGACAGCAGAAGATTTAAAAGCTATAAAATCATGTCTGTCATCTTTCTATCCAACACTTTCCAAATCTTAAAAATAATTCTTCCCTACTAACTTTATGTACAAAATTCAAACAACTAATTTAAAGGAACTTAGTACCTTTGCAGGTAACATGATGGTATCCCTGAGCATTTGCTTGACATCTTTTAAGCCACCAATCCTGTCCCAGCCAATATCTTTAGGTTTATGAAGGTTGGCATTTCTCAGAGCTAATGGAGTAAAATCTTTTAGAGCTTTTTGAAAGTCCACAGTTGACAGGTTCAAATCTGCTTTTAAAAAAAAAAAATTTAAAAAATCCTGAAAAAAACTTAAACACACAGAGTGCCAATAACAAACTCCTTACAATATGTAACAATTAAAGAAATTTTAAACATAACATATAAAAACTGAGGGTTTTTTTCTGTATTATTCCATCAGCTCTGGATAACAGAAGTAAGACTGTGAAATAGAAGATTTTGTTGTCAACATACCACCATTATCTGATGCATTGTGGTTGGAAGCACAGGTATGAATGGCACGTTCAACCAGCATAGTAAAATCTCTAGCAACAAAACCTTCTGTTTCCTTTGCAATACACTGGAGGTCAAGATCAGAGAAGTCCTTTGGATCAGAATTCAGTTTCTTCTTTATTATGGAATACAACATTTCATATCTTTGCTTCTGAAAAACAGAATTGTTCAGCAAGTGTGTATTGAGTTTACTCTTTATATGCAGTCCAGGAATTCCAAGAGTAAATAGGTGTGACTTACTAAAATTTCCTTAAATATTTGTATAACACCAATCCTTTAAATAACAAAACCTAAGCAATATAAGCAAATGCTAGTTCTTCAGGTGCACTTCAACAAATTCACCAGTTTCACTTCAATAAATTCACCAACTTCAAATATTCAACTCACCAGAGCTACTTTAAGTTCAACATTAATAAGGAAACATCTCTCCCTCCCCAGATTTTACTGTTTTGCATCCATTCCTTATATTTCACAGGAAAAAGAACACATTTCACTTTGTCAGTATGAGCAGAGAATATGTCTGAGATGCAATATACTGTGCTAGATAAAAACACTTCAGGTGATTCGGTATCTTTTGAGAACTTTACTTTTCAAACAGTGATGTCTCATCCTTATTTATTAGTACTAAAAACAAGTATCACAAAAGAACTTCTAAAATTTCCACATTTTTTTCTCATCAAGTGTAACATACTATTTTTGCAGCTGTTTCAGCACCATATTTTAGACTTCTGGGAAGGCAAACAACATTTTAACCGTTTTTATTTGAATTTACCTGGTCTGGAGATCGGATACATTTGAAGCACTGAAATATGTGAGTTCCTTGTGCTGAAACCAGGGAGGGATGAAGGGAATGTTCAGACTGACTCGTGGCAATTAATGCAATCAAACTCCCCATGGAAATAACTTCTTTTATCAGATCTTTCAAAACTAAACACAGAAGATATTGCTGTATGAATTGCAAGAGAAGAAAAATAACCCTAACCCAGAGAGTAGAGCATTAGTGCACACAAAATATAACAGCTTTGTAACATATTATATTTATTTCCATGTTTACAATTGTTTTTTAAACTAGGAAATAAAAAAGGTATAGTGAGTCTCACTAGGACAGCACATTTCATTAAGAAAATGGCATCAGAAATGTTTTTTAAAAACTGATTTTATAACATCACTGATGGCATCTACTTTTGTGTGCTTTTACTCCCTCCATGCAAACAAAAAAGAAAAAGTTATAGGAAAAAAAAACCTATAGGTAATATAAAACGTAATATATAAAAGTAAAAAAAATTAAGGATGCAAGGTAGATCTTCAAGAAAAAAATCTTTTAAAGCTCTGTTGCATGCATTATACCTTTCAGTAAATGTCATAAGAAAACCAAACAATTCTGTATGTAACTTAGCACATGTTTTAGGAAGAAACTAAAGTAAGATTTTCTGAATTTCAAAAGCATTTCAGTAAAAATTGTGCTAACTCCCTCAAACTGAGATAAGAAATAGAAGGCATTTTTTGCTATGGTTTATTAATTTTGGTCATTTAGATTCAATGTGCAACTTAGCATTGCCTAGACTTTCAGGAATAAAAGGAAACCATATACAGGATATCAAACTACAACTGATCACCTTATTTTTAACATTTGTGGTCTGTTACATTGTAAAACAAAACAGAAGTTCTACAATGTATACCAAGCAGAATAATAAAGAAGTTAGTACTCATCTAAAAGAAGATGGTTCTCAACATGGGTAAGTATCAAATTGATGTGTCACTGTAATTATTAATAATAGTTATGGAAAACAAAAAAATCAATATCAGTAATTATCAGTTAAAGGTTCATTTGCAGTTTGTAATCAATTGCAATGTATTTGAGTGTGTGAGTAACATAAAAAAGAAGAGAGAAGCCCCAAGCACAGGCATTACCAGCAGCACCAGTGGTGGGTGCACACTGGCAAGGAACACTCCAAGATCCAGAGTGCATTATTTTGATTCAACCAGCTGTCCACAAATGCCTACATCCCATAATTTGTGAGTCTCTGCCTGAACATCATATGGTCCAGAGGTAATAATGATACACACAGGATTGTTCAGGTAGGACAGTCCAACCCAGGGTAAGAAATCCTAAGCTGCCTCACATTTCTATGCAGACAAAGGCAGAGCAGTATTACCATAAGCAAGTCTATTGCTTTGGACAGTCTCAGGGCTGCTCTCGTGCTCTGGTGTAGAAGGCACTCCAACAATGTGATCCAGATCATCCATCAAAACAATGGATGGTTGTCTCCATGCTGCCTCTAAAAAAGCTTCTTCCACATGTTTCCTTATGTTTACTAACCTCTTTCCTAAAACAAAATACTATTAGAATGACACAGAATATCAGGAAAAAATCACAACATTTTTGTCTATTTTGACTTTACATCTATAAATCCAGATACCAAGATTAAACCAGAGTCAACAATCAGTAAGGAGTCAACATCTTCAATCAAAATGTACTAGAAGGCTCCACATGTTCTAAAATTATATTAATCATCTTTTACTAACCACTATAGAAGCCTACAAGTCTAACCACAGAAATATCAGCAGCATTCTAAAATAGCTACTAAAAATTCCTGCAACTGGAAGAACTTTCCAGAGCAAAGGCTCATTATCCATCTTTTCCCTTTTCTCTGGTGCAAGGAGCGCCATCTTAAGTAGTGATTTAAACAAAAATAATATACTGAGGAAATATAAGGGCTCCATAAGGAAACAACTGAGTATTTTCTGTCCTCGTAACAGCAAGACTATTTAGAAAAGACAGTGAAATGCAAGAGCAGAAAAATGCCTCCTTTTGCTCTTTCTGTCTTTGCACAAAGTAATTATTTGAACTCACAAAGTCATCTCATCATCTATAATCACAAGTGTTAGATGCCTATTGCCAAATACACTAGTTTAGTAAATATGCCACCATAAATCAGATTTCAGTTGGTCATTAGATCCTCCTTTGGTGCCTGTGTTATCCTTTCACTGAGTACAGCTATCCTTTAACACGTATGGTTTTTTAACAAAACATTTGTTTCAGCTAGCACAGCTGCAAAAACACACTGTTCAATTTTTGTAACTTCTTCCTATTTCGTAACAATTAGAAATTAGCACGGCAAGCATGGCTTGAATTGGTCATGGTATGTGTGACAGAAGCTGATAGAAGTGTGAAATAAACTTACAGTAGCTGTATTTTCATCAGACTGTTGAAGATACTAATTGTGGGGCATAAAACATCCTTGCAAAAGCAGCAAAAATGCTAGGAAAATTATTCAGAGCAAATATAGTACTTCATATCCGTGCCTCTTTATTGTGCAGTGAACATTTGAGATAAAAAGAAACTATTATCATACCTCTTAGGGCTTTACAATCAATTGCTTCTACATGAGCATCCAGTCTCATGAAAGCTTCTTTGCAGATGGCCTTTGCTACTGTTGACTTTCCACTTCCCTACAAAAATAAACGTGAGATAAAGTAAATTGACAGAGCCAATGTGTTTCTGTGGTTTTGTCACAGTATGCATCAGTCAACAAGCTGGGGAAGCTGTACACACACTGGGTTTATACCTCAGTAAAATCATACATGTATTCTGCCTCTGCATCACTTGGTAGGGACCAAAGCCCTAGAGTGAAACAAAGATAAATTCAGAGTGGATACATCCAGTCCAGTGCTCTGATTCCACTGAGTTCAATGTTCAGACATCTGCTAGGTTCAGTGACATATGGTATTAAGTGGATCACTGTAAGAGGCAACAGGAAAATAACAGTAGCAACTCCACCACCATTTTATGTTAGAACACAAGAGAAAATATATGCTTATTTTCATTCAAATACTACAAAGAGAAGAGGTGCTTATCATAATATAAACACAAAGTAGATTAGTGCCCTATTGAAATTGCATTGGTAGCAATCTTCAAAACATCTGTCTGTGTCTGATAATGTTTTACTGAATTACCTCTGTTAACTGCTCTTTTTTTCAGCTTGTTCTTTATTCTTTGGAACATGCATAGTACCAAAGGAAACTAACATCAACCAGTTTGTAACTATGGAAAATAACATGCAAGGGCTTGCAGGTGAAAGCAGAAGTGAGTACCTTTCCTCCTGTGAGGAGCACCCCTCCACTCCGCAGTCCCACAGCATTAGCAGCCAGCTTTTGAGACAAAGGACGCCCCAGAAGGCTGTGGCTTATGTGTTCAAATAAAGATGTTCCTAATTTGTCCACTCCTCTGTAGGGGAAAGGAAACATTTAATGGCCTAGTGCACACTCTGTAGGTGGTAAAAGCTTGCATGGTGGGGAGTTAGAATGCTGACAGACTGTATTCTCTGTTGCCTTTCCTAGCACTGAGAGCTCACCATCACAACACTCCAAGCCTCTCATGTCTCCTCTGCCCCAGCCCTCCACATCTGCTACACAGTACTGCTGTTTTCCCTTGCATTCTGACCACAGCACTCTGCATTTCTCTCCTCAGCTGGTGATTGCAACAAAACTTGTAGGAACTACAGTTCTTTGAGATCCTTACTATTAAATGCAGTCGAACAAGTAAACAGGTGGAAGGTACAGGGGGACATGGCTTGGCAGAATGCAGTTTACAAATTCTGTTTCATTTGAACACCCCAGCGAAAACCACCCTGCTGTCCCTTGCTGCTATGTGGAAGTCTGTTCATACACTGAGAACATCAAAAACTGCCTCACTATCAGTATTTCTTCTAAAGCTCAGCTCTGGGTTTCCATCCTGAGGCAGTCTCAGTTCTGAGAATTTCCATCCCACTGGCAGACATGCCGCATTTTTCAGTATGTCAGTACCTTTAGACACATGAAGTTTTCTATTCACTGCAGTAAGATCATTCAAGATCAAAATTAACCATCTGCATTAACTAGGATAAAGTCTGAACCTGACACAAGCCAAAAGATCCTTAGATCTTAGTTTTTCTTAGATCTGGCAGTTTCCAAAAAGTCTGCATTTCCAGCAATGTTATTTGTTGGATTTTGCCTTTTTCTGACCCAAAGACGGGGCTCCTTAGAGGCATTTAAAAAACTTTTATTCCATTTTCAGTCTCGTGTGAAGGCTGAGATGGTACAGATGTTACAATTCATGCCACCACAATCAGAAGCCAAACTATTTCCTGATTACAATACATTATAAGCATTTCTTGCCCTATCAGCTTTTGCCACACAATGCTGCTAATGCCTAAAAGCCAATCATCTAAAATCACTCCTCGTGGGCCCTACTACAATAAATCTTTCATAGTTCTATTTCTCCAAAGTGACTAGTCTACTTACAAGGTCATCATCTGAAACTTGTTTTTAGTTCCATTTCCCTCTCAACAATGTCTGTCCTATTCCATGGCATTTCTAAGTCAGCATTTTTTATCTCAGAGTTTGCATACAGATGCATACTATGTGAGCCTTCTGTCAGGCTTTGAGAATGCTCTACAAATCCATTTCCCACAGTTATTTTTTTCTAATTCTCATTCCCATTCCCTCCCATGTTATTTTTCTATCAAAATGTCTCACCCTAAATCGCTCAGTCTGTGGTATGGAAGGTTCTTGTCTCTATCAGGCATAGGTGGCTGGTTGTCATCAGCAGCTTGTCTACTTAACGGATGTAAAAGAACCTACAACAAAGGAGAGTCAGGACTTCAGATGAAATATAACTACAGACAAAGGCTATGGAGGGAGCAGCCATTTCTGGAATTGTGCAAAGACAACACTGCATGCATGTTTTGCTGTGCTTGAAAGAAAGGTGCACTGAAGACACAGAAGAAATACAACTACTTCCAAAATACAATCTA
This sequence comes from Aegithalos caudatus, assembly GCA_013389925.1. Taxonomy (NCBI): domain Eukaryota; kingdom Metazoa; phylum Chordata; class Aves; order Passeriformes; family Aegithalidae; genus Aegithalos; species Aegithalos caudatus. The sequence continues at coordinate 74,280 of WEIU01015939.1, forward strand.
GCATTGACAGTAATTCACTAATGTCAGGTTAGATTTTGGGCCAAGTGCTGTTTATAACAGACTGTGCAGCCACTGTCTCTTCCCCTACCTGCAGCTTTTCCTTCTCCTGCTTGCTCCCCTGTGCTGCTGGCAGGAAAGCTCATGAGGCAGAACAGTGAAACTGAGCAGGAATGTGACTGGGTGAGAAGTAACCTAACAAAACACCTGGCATGAACATTTCCATATTGTTCACCAGGGAGCTAGTATGGGAAGCTGGGCAGGCAAACAGGGCTTGCAGAAGTTCACAGGCAAGAACAGACTAGCAGAAGATGTTGACACAGCTATTAAGAAATGCATTTTGCTCTTTCATCTTAGTTCACTTCTACTAAAAGAAAGCTTGTCTTGTTTTTTAACAGCAATTCTAAATTTTGCAGACAAGTTCTATTCTAAACAGAAAAAAAAAACAAACACCTTTAATTCACTGTATGTTTGAAAATGAAAAAAAACCATTATTCCACTCCTATAATGATAACCCTGAAGTAATGGGCAGTGGATCAACTGCAATTACTAAGCAGTAATTCTAATATTAAATAGAAATATTTATTCTCCTGAGAAATGAAATATGGAAGAAACAGAAGGCATAGAAACTATATTAGAGAAAAGGCAGGGAGAGTGTGGTAGGTTTGAATGGGGAATGTCTCATCTTTGCCAGAGCAAGCTACTGTTCCTGCCAGATACACTAAGAAGTGGTTTAGTTACCAAGGGACAGAACAACTAAGCATAAGGATGGTACATATACAAATAAGTATAAGGATGTTCAAACTTGGCCAGTACTGACTTTGCAATCAGAAACATCAGTTAGAAGAGAGAAAACTCTGTGACTCTCAGTAACAAGCATGGCATGCCTGGAATTTCAGCAGGCCCTCAAGCTACAAAATGGCATAAAGGATGCAGATATAATTTAATGAATAGACTGACATTATTTACTTTAAAAAGGAAACTGATATATATTATATACAAAATGCAATATATTTAAACAAGTATAACAATTTAAATTACTTGATACCTGATACTATGTGATATTTACTTGTATATTTGTCTTTTGCAGCAAACTCGGACTCAGTATAAAAATATTCTCAGACTTATTTTCTTCAGTGTGCACTGAAGGATGTGCTGCATTAAGGACAAAGTCCTCCATTCCTGTAGAAACACAATGAACAACTATTAAAACTCCAAATAAATTAAGCTTTTATTCCTCACAAGATAAGACAGATTAGACTATTACTACAACATAATCCAAAATGAAAGAATAAAAAGGTTAATCATTATTAAAGGGTAACTCAAGCTTACACTTTCAGTGTGAAGAGGTATCAGTTATGTTAAAAGGTGTATATAGAAATTAACTGGCATACTGGTTAAATTCATAGTAGACAGGACAGTATTATCCTTGCCTTCTTTAACAGACAGCTGTACACAGTCTGTGCTTGTCATTATCCATGGGTGATCATCAGTACTGGAATCCTGCAGCCAAGAACTGAATGCACTTTTAACATCATCTTCATGTATATCTTTTTGCTAAATGGGAAAAAGGAAGAAGGTAAATAAAACAAAACCAGATGTTCATAAGTAAAAATGCTTTCTTCCTATGCATGAGGCATTTGTTTCTCTTATGGCAGCAGAGAGATGGAGGAAGATATAAGTGTTGTATTCATTTAGAAAACAGCATTTTGCCAACAAACACCGTTTCTATCAACTGCTCTAGGGAAAGCATCTGTGCAGCCCCTGCTATGGTCACAGCTGAGTATTAGACCACCTCTAAAGATTCTTCCCTCAGAACACAGATATGAGGGTGAGGAAAAGCTTCTGCTTTTGTTTTACTGATCTTTTTTGCCTTCCCAGATCCAAGGGCACTGCTCAGACCCTGGGTTTGAAGATATTGACCTGAGACTTCTTTCAGGTGCTCACTACACCTCTCTCCTCCTTGTATACTCTTCCTATAAAATCAATCCTGGGCTTATCCAGTTCAGGGGCATCACCAACAACCTTCAATAGGCAGGCAGAGACCAAACCACTTATCCCAGATCACTTAGATAACTGCAATAGGAAAAGAAATGTCCTTTAGATCCCGTATCTCTTGGCTAAGTTCCTCATCACAGATGCATAATTTTCTGGCAGAAAAGGGGGAATCAATGAAGATGCTGGAAGCAGTGTTCAGAAAGGAAAATGAAAGTTACTGTAACAATTCTTTCTGCATTTGTCTGGGTTTTTTCCACAAATTAAAAAACCTTTAACTGAATTAGGAAGGAAAAGGAGAAATCTGTATTTATATACAAGAGCACCCATACCTACTATTTACGATTTTAGCAGATTAATGCCAGACTATCACATTGACAAGGAAGGGACCCACAAGGATCATCTAATAATCCAAAAAATTTAAAGTATCCCCAATATTTTTCAAAAATGCAGTTCTTCTGTAGGTAAGAAATCAAGTTAGAATATTAGGGATAAAGAACAAACCCACCTAAACCTTGCTATGATGGCAAGTGCTGCATTGAATGCTTTGAAGGGGAGCTAACATGGGAAATAATCAGGCCAGTGTCACACAGGCTATGAAGAAATACATAATTGCAGAGATACACTGCATGGATTGTGAGAACTGGTACTAAATATGTTCCTGCTGTCACAGATGCTCACTCAGAATATGTCTCCCTTATAGGAAAACTGAGGGATTCAATGATAGAACTTGAAAAATTAAATATTAACCATGAGGAAAAGAAAAAAGAAAGCAAAAGACTAAACAATATATACAAATTATAATATTTTCACTACAATTGTCTGGGCATTGCAGTGTTGGAAAAATTTAAGCGTGTCTTCTCCCAGAAGACTTAAACTGGATATTTATTCCTTAACTCAATGACTCTTTTTCTGTTTTGTGCTTCTTTTATAGGCTTGAAGGCATACACTTAATATTTGCTAGATTTGAACCCATTATGTGCTTCAAATGAAGGTCTGATGCAAAATTATTATCGATTATTGCTGCTTTTTTGACAGTGATTTTTTTATACTTGAGACCTAACTTAAGAAAAAATGTATGTTTCCCCTACCAATGCCATGTCTCCCTCATGTCAATATCCTTTTTAATAAGAAAGACATCAGAAATTCTCAAAATTTGAGAGTAATGGAAACCCCTATGATTTTAAATGTGCTGTGAGTTGAAAGTGCTATATCCTTTAATAGCTTCAGGAAAACAAATCAAAATTCACGAGTTCAATTTTCTCCATCCTCTGGTGATATCTACCTGTTCCTTTAAACAGAAAATTGTTACAATTAGCAGTGTAACTATCTGGAGTTATCTACCAAGAGCAACCCAAAATTTAATGGCTTGATGTTTACAGTATATTGACCAAAATATAAGTACTAGATAAGTTCTGTTTAAGTAGATCATAGCAACCAATGAACTTAAATTTACATAGGCAAAAGAAAAAAAACAAGAAATAATACAAAAAAAAATTCCTTTGGAATTATTTCTATAGTCAACAATAGACAACTTCCAGATCATCATCTAACGAATTAAAAAAATAAACACAATTCCCTCCTTTCCCCCCCCCATCCCCTCACCCCCAATCTGACCAGAGCAACATTATCAGCTTCCCAATATATGAAGAAGTATGTGACCAGTAATATCAACTCACTAAGTTCTGTTTGGGTTGCAGTGTAAGAGATACAGGAATTTTAGGAATAGATTCAACTGACTTAATTCGGACTGTTGAATGTATTTCAATATGTAGTTTTTTTCTCAGACCGTCTGCAATCTGAAATATTTAAAATAAAAGCAAAAAAACGACATATTAGAAAGTAAACTAGTTATAACACTGCATATATTAATACTACATCAATTTCTTCATCACTAATAGAATCTCAAGAGAATTAAGAAGGAATTTATAACATTGACAGTGATATACAAATCTTAGTCTTACAGGCACACTTCTAGTTTGAAAGTGCTCACTACAGATGACCTTCTACTAACTTAATAAACCCAAAAGCTAAAAAAAGAAGTAGAATAAATTCTTAGAGCATTGCAATGATGCTCTTGGTATAGGAGAAAAAGAACAATTTAATTTCATTTGCTGATTTAAATTAATTTTACATGTGCAGATAAGTATACATAGACCATTACAGAGACAAGAACTAAGCACACCTGCAGCAGAGAGAATCCAGTCTCCCTAAGTGATAGTTTGCCCTTTTTAAAGAAACTCCTTTTCAATCTGTGTTATTTTAAAACTTACACCAATTTGAAAACATCTCATAAATATTTCTTAACTATCAGAGACTTTATGATTGCTGGCATCTGGAAAATTGTTACGTCTGTCAAAAGATTTCATGGCAAAGACCACTGCAGGCTCTCATTAACACAACACTGAGTGAATGCTGAGAAATGTATTATGTCAAAATAGTCAAATGGTGATGTGGAGCACATTTTGTTTGTTTCTGTTGATCCCACATGTGCTTCCAGGAAAGAAAGAGCATAATCAGGCAGTAGTTCTATCAGAACAAGCTGAAACATCAGTATCTCCATACCCGGACTTGTGCCACCTGGCAAAATGGCACATGAAAACTGTAACAGTTTAAATTATACAAGCTGGTTGACATTAATCTTACAGATTTTAAAGACTGTATAAAAGGACTCACAAACATTATGCAGCCCTAGGATATGCCATCTTATTACTTTACATTTTGATGACCCCTAGGTCAAGGCACAAAGAGTTAACTGAAGAGTCTCATGATGCAGTACTGAATGCATGTAAATAGATTCACTTTCTCCTTAATGCAATGGCTACACACAGATTGTGAAGAAAGCAAATATTCCCTTCAGAAACACTGAACCATTTTCCTCATTTGGTATAAAAATGCTAAGTGTGCAGAAACCCAGAGTGCCCTGTACATCTTGGAGGATGGTGGTGAGTAATGTAGTCCAGAATGAGTACAAAGCACAGCTCTAGCAAACAGCATTTTGGTCTCTGGTCTCTCTCAAGAGATTAACACCAAGTCTTACAGCCCAAACCTGTACGTTAAGTAAGTAGTCCACAACTATCCAACAGAAAATATTATAAAATAAAAAGCCCAAAATATGGTGTGCTCAAACTGACCCAAACTCTTCCAACATGCAGGGCTTCCCCATCGTGGCCATACTCTATAACACTCTTTAGGTCTTCAAATCCATTCCAAACAATTGGAACAACAGATCCCACACCGGATGCTTGACTACTATTAGAATTAGAAGGATTTTTGTCTTGTGTACTAGTCAAATGATTTTGCTTTTCAAGTGGCAGGTTTTGTTTTGCTTCCTGATGACGCTGTCTTGGGGAAAGCAGCTGATTAATTTTCCCATAAGATACAACGGGATTTGGATCCAAATCAATATATTCTAAATTCCACGGAAAAACGTGAACAGCATTGCACTTCAGAAATTCATGAGTGGTGGACACATTCTGGACACTGGGAGGCTGGGACTGACATACTCTAAAAATGGAATCCATGTGAATGAAGTTCAGCAGCTTGTCTTTGAAGGTGCTCATTTCATCGTTATCACACGAAGCCTTTTGTTTCTGCTCAGATGTGTTAGAGAAAATGTTCCCTATGAAATTCCATATATTTGGGAGAACATTTAAACCAAACGTATTTGCATCAGCTTTACTCTGTTCAAGGACTCCAGGCTTTAAGTAAGGCTGTTTGGCAAAAGGATCCTTTAATGTTTCTTCTTGTTCCATGTTATTTTTGACAAAATTTTTGAGCAAGACGTCACTTTCTGTGGCTGGGGGGCTGGTGATATTCTCCTCAGGTCCGTGTGTTTTGGGACATATCAGCAGCTCCGTGCATGGCTCTAATCTCCCATATGGGGCTGCTGGCACAAGTGCACCTAAGTATGAGCAAAAGATGCCAATGAATCCATCCACGCCTGCAAAGCAGCCTCCTGGAGGTGCCCCAAGAGCCCTGAGCGCTGCTTACCGACTCTGATGTAAGCGTGGGTGTGCTGCTCAACCCAGACAGGAAAGATGGCTCGTGGAAACACCACTCGGATCTGGTCAAGGAGATGTCTCTCAAGGGAGGAAGCATGCAGTTCCTGGGGAAATGTGATACCAGTATAAATTAAATAACATTTGTTGGAAGAAAAAACCTGTATGTCTCTTTTTAATACACCATTTGAAATATAAAATACAACCAAACTCCACCACATTTAGTATTTTCTCAGAGACTGAGAAGAATGGGGCGCTGTGCAAAAAACTGCTTGAGCCAGAATCTCTGTAAGACAAGAACAATGGAAGGGGGTTTATTACCAGAATTTCCCAATCATCTGCTGTGAGTGGTTCCACTTCTACTTGCTGACAGGAGGACACATGGGAACAGGGTTCAAGAAACACCTGGCAAAAGTAAACCCAAAATATTTAACTCCTTATTTTTAAATATGTAAAAGTTCCATCTTTATTTCAACTAGAAAATCATGTTTTTGCTACTTGGAACATACACCATCCTAATTACACTAGGTAATTCATAAACAGATGAATGCTCAATGGATGGGAAATGGATCCCATTAGGCTCAGGGATGTCAATAACCACTGAATATTAGAAGCATCAGGAGTTCTATCAGGTGATAACAATCAATTTTTAATACACCTTGATCACATAACCATCTTTCCATTTTTTAATCTTTATTTTTAATCCCCACGATTTCAGAAAGTTGAAAAATTCATTCACTTGTGCATAAATTTAGAACCAGCTGAAAAATAAGAGAAAAGTACAATAGAAAAGCAAGGCCAGCTCCTTAATGAATGGCCCCACCTCTACAGAACAGTTTTAAAATCATGTGAATCAGAAGGAATGGTAGAAGCTGTTGTGGCTTAGGTCTTTCAGAATGAACTAAATACAGACTGCAAAAGTCAGTTGTTGTCAAAGGTTTCATTTGACAAAAAAATAACAATTTGCAAACAAAATCTTGTAATTAATTTTCAAAGAAACGTCATTAATCTTTCTCCTGAGATAAAACCAGTTACCTGTGTTCTGAGAGAATTGCACAAGGTCACCTTTTACAAAAGTAACAATCAGCTTTGAAATCCTCTGTGTCCTTAGTTTGAACAATTGAGAGGAATATCTTTCCCCCAGCACAGCAAATAGAAAACCATTGCTATTAGGAAACACAGCAAACATGTAACTCCTGAATCCAAAACAATGGTGACACTACCTAATTAATCTTGTCTTTATTCCATTGTACAGATAATTATTCCCAGGCAACAGCTGGGTCAGGTTTTCCTAGGTTTCCTTTGTCAATTGTTTTCCTGTTGAAGGCTATTAATTGCTAGAACTAAAAAGGGTAGATGCTTGGCTGCTCAACTAAATTGGAAATTTCTGCAAACAGACATAATTTCCAGAAAAAATATGTTTAAAAAGCAAACAAAGTAATAATACACTGCTCTGAGTCACACTCTTTGATGTCTTCTATCATGCTGAACAAAAATTTCCATATAAGAGAATAGGCAAATATGAATATATTACACAGTAATACTGTGTAAAGCAGTACTTTTCTATTCTTGTTTGTTTAAATGTCTACCTACTAATAGAAAAAAAAGTCCTTTGATTTTGAGATTTTAGTAGTCCCATGTCAAAAAACTCTGTCTGCCTCTTGGGCATCTCTAACTTCTGCTCAATGAAAGAGTTGTTGATGAGATGTTTAACAGTGTTCAAGAGTAAGAGGTGAATGTATGAGAAATAGACAGACAGACAGACAGACAGACATTCTTTAGAGATAAATACAAATATTCAAAGAGAAAGGGACATATGGTGAAGGGGTGATAAAAGGGATGAAAATTTAAACCCCAAGGAAGTTGAACAAGAACATGCAGATAGTCAATAGCTACTTTAAAACAACAGGAACTCCAAGCAAAATGTTCCCATTCCAAGTTTTTCAATTGCTTAAAAGTGTATTTTCTTAAAATAAATGTCACTGAGGATAGTTGTTCCAGCCCTGCAAAGACCTACCCACCAACCTATCCTAACATTGTTTAGGCAATTGTTAATGGTTGAGTGAGAAAATCTTTTCATGTTCCAGACATTTCATGGCAGTTATCTTTTCTTGTGAGCAGATGTAAATGAAGAAATTCTCTACATACAAACAATAAGGTCATAGCTGATGAAGTATTACCTTTTCACTTATCTTCCAACATACTCTTTATTTAAATAGAAAACAAAGCACTTCAAACCTGTTCTCCATCTGTGATGCCAAGTTTCTCTGCCAAGTGTCTGTTAATCTCTGCAATATTTTCACCCTGCTGACCTCGATGCCTGGTTTCCATCCAGCTCAAAAATACTGGCTGATGCCCACAGGACACTTTCACAGCTTGGCCCTATGAGTTTCAAAGAAGAAAAATAAATTCATATAAAACCACCTAAGTAAGATAACCATTAGACAACCTAAACCATATTTAATTGGGGAGATCAAAGGACTTGAAGATATTATCTGGATTTTACACCCTGTTTGCACAACTCTCAACACAGAAGTGCGTGTTGGTCTCAATTCTTAAACAGCTTTCTATTTTTATGGACTATTTTTAAATAAGAAAATTAAATTAATTATTTTTTCTTTCTTCTGCATGATAGGGTATCACAAAATATTTTACAGAAATGTGTAACTGTATATCTGTATTTCCAAATGAGGAAAAGAAATAAAACATATATTTTGATTTCAAAAAATTTTAACATTTACTTGGTCTCCAGGAGTGCTTCTGTGACATATTTAAAACAAGTCAAAAATCAGATTAACTCAGACCAAAATGATTTTATCAATCTGTTTCAGAACTGCCCAGGTATTTTAATGTCAAACTGAAGAACTTATATCTTCTCCAATGAGATTCAGCTTTCAGTTCAATTTATCCCCTTTTTAACTTTTTTTGTGAGATGTGTTTAAGACACTATTTCTATCAAGTTTTCTGAGATGCTATCTTTTCGTTTAGCAGCTCAGGTTAAGCAAAAGCAGGAGTCCACCACAACAATGTACAGAATGACACTACAAGGCTTCAAAGCAACTGCACTCCTTTCTTCTCTCTCTTGCCAGCAGATCTGTAAAACACTCAGAAATTGCAACTGAACTGAAGCTCACATTTAGTACTGCATTTCTTCCAATTCCACCAATCTCCTTCTACCACTCCGAAGACGAACGGGCGTGTTTTTACACACCCACGTTGTTTTCCTGTTGTGAAATGCCCTTTTTGGCCTTGAGAAATCAGGTTAGGCACACCGAGGAAGGCCTGCCCGGCCCGGGGGGGCTGGGCCAGGACTGCCGAGCTTTGCTCGCGTCTTTCTCGGCTCATTCATCATTCCTGCCATTTCCCACTTTGTCCTGCTGGCTCTTAGTTCTGTGTTCATGGCACAACAGGCAGAGTGTCTGTCCTCCCGTTCCCACATGTGAAATGTTATTTACAGATTAAGGTGCGCTCCCTGCAGCTGACCCTGCGTCCTCAGCAGGGCTCTGCATGACGGTAGCGCCTTCCTCTAGTGACACATTTTATTGATGTACACCAAGAATGAGGATTCTGGATAGATAGGTCAGCACTTCTCCTACCGGAGTTAAACATTTACACATTTTTCGCTTAGTGCTAGCAGGTTACGGGGAAAAATAAGGAGTGTTGAGGCAAACGCAGATGCCGACAGTGCCAGACCACGTTGGGGAAGAAAAATTCCTGCGTTTTATTAGGAATGGATGACGATACTGGGCCACGCGGAGGCGAGGGAAGAAGGGGTTCCCCGATGTCTCCCTGCGAGGGGTCCCGGTGAGGGGAAGGCTGAGTCGTGAGGGAGGGGAGGAGGGCTCTGCGTCGCCATGGCAACATGATGCGG
>WEIU01015939.1:84491-94886 GCA_013389925.1 Aegithalos caudatus
GAAGGTGCCGGGGTGGGAGCGGTGTCGAGCGGAGCCGCTTCGGGGGAGGGCTGGGAGGGCGGAGTCCCGCGGCTCCCGGGGAGGGAGAGAAGGGGGCCCTGGGCCTCGCCTGCTACGCGGCAGGAGCTCCTCGTTACCGCAGCAGAAGGGCGAGATTTGGGTATCTGTGCGCTCAGCGTACAGCGAGCTGTAGCGGTACCTTAAAGGGCTGGCGTGAGAAAGGAACCGCTAAGGTTGCACCTTTAAGATCATGAAGTCCAACCCGCATCTCTTGCCAGCCTCTTGTCAGGGCGTTGTAGAGAGCGAACCCGAACTGCCTTGTTTCCAGGCTGAGCCCCGCCGAGCTCGGTGAGCTGCTCCTCATCAAACCTGTGATCCAGCCCCCTCACCACCTCTGTTGCCCTTCCCTGGACGTCCTCCGGCACCTCCGTGTCTTGGAGAGAGAGGCCCTGACTGAACTGCACCCCGGATTTGAGGTGTGGTCTCACCAGAGCCGGAGCAATGCTTACTCCGTGCCCACACACATAAGGCACATCTCTCTCACTGTCACCACCCTCCTGTAAAATTCCAAGCCCTCCATAATTCATGAAGTCTCAAAGCTATTATTTTATTCTTCCAAGTGTACAGGGTGGGGCAGACGACAGAAAGCCTTGTGCATCCACAGAGCTCTGGTCACCACAGGCATCCAGCCATCACTGGGCACTGGAGGATACACACAGGAGAAACAGTTTGGATGTCCCAAGTGTGGCAAAAACCTTATTTAAATCTCTTCTTCCTGAACAAGAAAGAGGTAGAAGGACAAACCTACCAAAGGAAAAAAAAAAAAAAAGAATAATTGCAGTTTTTGAAAGTATCAGGTTCCTTCAATCTCTTGTTCTGAAAAGAATGTAGATGGGAGTATGCTGCTACCACATGAAAAACTTAGGTGACCTGCCTGTGGAGACTGTTTTTATAGTGGAAGTTTGAGAGTTGATTTCCCAAGCAGTTCCCACTTTGTCCAGAAAATTTTTTTTGAAATATGTGTAACATCTGCAGTCTAAATGTTTGGGTTTTTTTGTGGGTGTTTTTTCTTTTAAGCCCTCAGAATAAATTTCCTTTGATCTCAGGGATGAGCTGCTTAGCTGCCTATTGTACATAGTGAGCCATCAAAAAGCTTTGCTTGGTGTCTGTTATGTGACAGTCACTACACAAAGCAGAAGAGACTGGTTGGTTTTTCCAGGTTTTTTTTCTGTATTTTGACAGTACCTCCTATGAACTGGTTACTAATACATTTTGAATGAAAGTTGGCCAGAGACTTAAGAGATTTTACTCAGCAGCTGGCAGCAGTACTCCAACCTTGTGCAGAAATCTCATTTGTGCTTTACTGTGCATGAGAGGCTTGAATTCAGCTCTTGCTCACTGATGAAGAGGTCCCAAATAACCATGTGCTTACTGTCCTGCAAAACAGACTACACAGGGGTTTTCAGCATCCTGAGAGGATTTGGAGAACAACAGAACATGGAGAAAATGCCTGCCTTTTGCAATAAAGCAAGAATGAGAATGTTTTTGAATAGTCTTTGTTTTTCTTCTTTTTTTTTTTTTCAGGTTTACACTATCAACTTGGAATCTCGCTATTTACTGATCCAAGGAGTTCCTGCATTAGGTGTTATGAAGGAATTAGTTGAACAATTTGCATTATATGGTGCCATCGAGGAGTATCATGCTCTAGATGAATATCCAGCAGAGCAATTTACTGAAGTGTATCTTATAAAATTCAAAAAACTGCAATGTGCAAGGTATTGGACAGAGCAATATCTGTCTCTTGCTGTCTTAATCTTTTACACCTTCTGTACTTCCAATGCGTTAAGTTTCTAGAGAATTGGAGTAAAATCCTCAGTTTTGTTGATACACTTTAATTCCCTTCAGGGTGGCCAAGAAAAAAATGGATGAACGAAGTTTCTTTGGTAGTTTGTTGCACGTGTGCTATGCTCCAGAATTTGAAACAGTCCAAGAAACTAGAGAGAAGTTGCAGGACAGAAGAAAATATATAGCAAAAGCAACAAATCAAAGAGGTTTGTGATAAAATTTCCTATAGACTCCTGATTAAATTTCCTGTAAAATTTTAATGTTCTGCAGGGCTGGGTGGGGTTTTGGCTGAAGTTCTCATTAAAGAAAACACTTAACCTACTTTTAAAGGTGCTATAGCATGTTGATGCTGGCCAGATGCCAGGCACCCACCAAAGCTGCTCACTCACTGCACTCCACAAACTGGACAGAGAAGAGAAAATTTAACAGACAGTTCATGGGCTGAGATAAGGACCAGGAGAGATCGTTCATCAAATACCATTGAGGGCAAAACAGGCTCAAATTAAGAGACATAAAGTGAATTTATTGCTAGCACAATCAGAGCAGAATAAGCCCTTATAAACACCTTCCCCCCCACCCTTCCTTCCTCCCAGCTCCAGCCCCTACCCCAGCAGTGCAAGGGGACAGGGAATGGGGGTTGTGGTCACTCCATCACCCCTGGCTTCTCCCGCTGCCCAGGGAGAGGAGCCGCTCCCCTGCTGCCCCGTGGGCTGGCACGGCAGACAGTTCTCTGTGAGCCTCCAAGGTGAGCTCATCTCAGGAGCACAGCTCCCTGTGAGCATCCCGTGGGGAACAGCCCTCCCCACACTGCTGCGGTGTGGGGCACTGCTCCAGGGGCTGCAGTCCTTCAGGGACAGGCTGCTCCAGCCTGGGAGCGGGGCCCCTCTCCATGGGTGTCCCACAGGGTCACAGCCTCCTCTCAAGCACCCACCCGCTCTGGTGTGGGCTCCTCCTCCAGGGGCTGTGGGAGGATCCCTGCATCCCCTGGCCCTCCATGGACTGCAGGGGCACAGCTGCCTCACCATGGGCAGCACCACAGCCTGCAGGGGAATCTCAGCCATGGCACCTGGAGCACCTGCTGCCCCTCCTGAACTCTGTGGTATCTGCAGGTCTCCTTTCACCTTCTCACTGTTCTCTGGCTGTGGTTACAACTGCACAACCACTTTTTCCTTCCTAAACCTACTACCACAGAGGTGTTACCACCATTTCCGATTGGCCTGGCCTTGGCCAGCGGCACATCCATCTTTGGAGCCACCAGGGATTGGCTCTGCTGGACACTGAGGAAGCTTCTGGCAGCTTCTCACACAAGTCACCCCTGTACCCCCTACAGGCCGTGCAAACCCGATACAGATGCATTTTAAGTATGTTTACTGGGAGACAGCTCTCAGTATTTAGAGAACTGTATACTTTTCAAAGTAATTTTTTGGCTTTAAGACTAAAATGATGAAATGCTTAAGCTTTAATAATGAAGTATTTCCTTCACTTTTTCTTTCCAACTGTTACCAAAGTTTAAAGCACTGGCAGGAAATTTGGGATCACCTTTCTTCCAGCCTCCTCAGGCCTACCAAAGGGACAGTTTTAGAAGGAACATGACTATACCAGAACCTTCCAAAAAATTCTCCAGCCCACATCCTTGCACTGGGGGCGTGTTAAGAATGTACTGTGTTTACAAAGGCTCCTGTCCTACAGAGTTCCCAGGCACTGCTGAAGGCTGGGCAAACTGAGGAATAAGCAAATTCCTGAGCATAAGCTTCTCCTTACTTGAGCTCACGTACTTGGGTATCATAATTCATTGTGTGGCAATTTCTAAAGGGAATAAACCCACTGATTTTTAACATCAAAACATCTCAGTTTTGTCAATGTTACAAACCAGCAAAGGCAGCAGTCCAGAAAACTGGTTTGAAAGTTGAATTTCTTATAGTTGAAGCTTAAAAAATCACAGAAAGGTAGCTGGGATTCAAATATCATTGGTATTGTTTCTGCATTTTTATAAATAGTTTTGTTCTTGGGCGCTAGAACTAATAATGACATGAAATAGTTAAGATGCTTCTTTGTTTTTGTTTTAAAGATTGCTTTGTGTTAAAGAAAGTAGAAGGCCCTAAGAAGACAGCCTCAAAGAACTCTGAACATGACTGTCCATGGAGTACATCAGGATCACATGTAGCCAGTGACTGGGATCCATCCTGCTTTACAAGTTCTCCTGGGGTATCCCACAACACAGCATATCCACCTGGGAATCAAAATCAGAGCCTGTTAACATCTCCACACTATGATAACAATTGTGCTGAAATTTCTGGATACTTTGGTCAAAACACATCTTTAACTGCAAGTGTCCATCCAGGAGGACATACTCCAGCAGCTTCCTTAATGCAGCAAAGAATGGCTCCAGCTTACAATGGAATCGACAGGTTTATGCCTCGTACAACTCACCTGCAAGAGCGTAAGAGGAAGAGAGAAGAAGGTAACAAGTTTTCCCTCATTGGATCAAGTGAGGACAATACTGAAATTGTTATTGGTCCACAGCTACCAGAAATACCTAAAGTGGATATGGACGATGAGTCTTTGAATACTTCAGCTACATTAATTCGAAATAAACTGAAAGAGGTATGGGTTCTTAAAGTTCTGATAGTTCAAGCATAAGTGCTTGTTATCCATAAAAACAGTGACTCTTTGATGGCTTTATTCAGCATTTGCTTGTTATCAGTTTATCTGCCACTTAAAGCTAGTGCTCTTACTATTTAACTTTTCCACAATCTAGAATATTCTAAGCAATTCTACTTCAGACATCTTTCTTACACTGCACTTGAGAAAATGTAAATGTCAGTGCATGATCTTACGTGATTTTTAGTAAAGCACTTTCTTTTCCCCCACATGTAAAGGCATGATAACTTTGCAGGTAATCCTGCTGACTCCAGTGTGCTACTTGTATCTGGTTTCTGAAAGGAAAATAATGGAAGTCAAAGTTAAATGTAATTTTGCTCCAACATTTCTTATGCCATTAAAAGCTGTACAGAATCACTAATTCCATGCTGAGAAGCATGTGTTAAGCTATATATCCTTTTATGGAAAATATTAGCAAATTAGCAGGTCAAACACTCCTGATAAAACATTTCCTTTATATTGAGATATGAAAAGCCTCCCTTGATTAACTAGATTGATTTGAAAGTGCATATCTTATAAATAAGCACCCTTTATATTAAATACATTCCTAAAACACATGTCAAAATGCACGTTTCTGCTTTCCCTTCGTTTCCTGAAATACCTGAGTTTATCAAGTAGATTAAACCTTACTTGAAAGCACCTCTGTTAGGAAGAAGGGAGATGGCATATGTAATACTTTATCACTGACTATCTGGAATCAGTTTGTGTTGTTAAATACAAAAATGGTAGTGCCAATTCTTTGAAGTTTCACCTTTCTTGTGTTAAATGCTGTCTTTGGTGTTACTTCTTTCCTCTCGTCAGCAGGAAAATTCAGTACAACTGGGATGATAGTAATAAACCTGTCCCAAATACTCAAATCTTAGAGATGTGACCTTACTTGAAAATGAGCATTAAAAAAGTAATGTTTACAGGTTACTAATTGTTTTCCCCTCCAATTTAGGTAGCAGATTCTGTTTCAACGTCTGTGGAAAAGCCAGAGAGTAGCTCAGCCAAACCACCTGTAAAGCAGAGAAGAAGAATATAGATACTGCTGGCAGCATCTTCCAACAGTCCTTTTGTAAAGAATATAGTTTTAAGTACCTATTTTTTATGTAAAAAATAAAACTTTCTTTATACTGTACTTCCCAGTGATTCCCTGTTAAAAATTGTATCAGTTTGTTACTTGGAATGAAGAAACCAACATACTGTATTATTGTTGCAGTGTTGTCCTGTCTACCTCATATTGTTACATATAATTCATGGAAGAACTCTATTTAGGTAGAGTTACAGAAGTAAATTAATTTATTCAATAGCTTTAACAGCAAAGGAATACTGAAGCCTAGGAGCAACTTGAAACCATGACTGTTTTTACTATATCATGAAGAATGGTGAAGATGAAGACCCCTTTTAACAGCATTCACCAATGCAGTTACAACTCGGAGACACTACTTAGGAGCTGCCCGGAAAATTTTCTGTTCAAACGAGAGACTGCTCTGTTAAAAAAAAAGAAGGAAAAAAAAAATTAATTTTCAGTTAAGTAAAGGATTTCTATTTAATCAGAAAAGGAACTGAACTGAAATGTGTATGCAGTGAAGACTGTCTCTTGCTTTTTAGCTTAGAAAAGGTAAATCCAAAGCATTCATGGTCTCATCACTGGCAGAGCAGCCAGAACATTCAAAGTTATATAGTTGAAGGGGAAATTAAAATTTTAACTGCTCAGCAGTAGGAGTGTGTCACCAAGGAATGATCTGGCATGGAGGACAAGAAGGCCCAAGTGCAGAATGAGAGAAACTGGATGGAAACAGGAAGGCTAGAGACTGGGATGACTGTAAAGGACTGAAATTTCCCTTAGTGAGGAGATTAATATCTGCAGCATTGTGTTATAACAACACTGAAGTGGGAGTGCTCAGGAGCCACCTTTGGGTAGCAGAACTGGCACAGAGAATGGACCCAACTCTGGCCTAAGGTGTCCCCTGCTGACATTGACAGGATTGGTGCAAAGTGTCTGTAAGGAACTGGCTTGTGCAGTTTTTTTTTTGAACTTAAGGTTAATGTACCTTTATGTCTGGCAAACATGGTCCAAAGGCCTCTAAGAGAAGTTTTTCTTCTCTGACTGCTTGTTCAAAGTCCTCAAAAGAAAGCTTGCCATCATGATCATAGTCCTGCAAAAGGAAGGGAACACTTCAGCAAAGGATTTTATTACCTATAGTTTTGTTTAACAGGTGTTTAAAGAACATGGATTCTGTTTTTAGTTTGATTTGCAAGTTGGGGGTCACCAGTTTCTGCTCAGAAAAGATTTGTGTGGCTTGCCTCTACCTAAAGCAAAAAGGGTGGGATTGAAAAATTGGAAAGATGGGCTTAAATAAAAGGAGTTGGGATGCAAGACCTGGTTTTAAGTGAAAATCTTTCACCACCACCATGGAAGGGGAGTTATGTATCTTGATTTGATTGAAATACTGACAGACAGTCCCTGGCTGATCTGATATTCTAGACTAAGCACTGTAAGATAAGCTTCACATTAATAACCTTGAGCGTTCTAACAGAATACATAAATTGGATAAAGACATTTCATGATCAGTTGATAAAGCACAAATGTACTTAAAAATGAAGCTACTGCAGATGCCTGTACTGATGGAATAAATGCAGCTTACACTTCTGAGTTTTCCACTTCTGATTGGGCTTTTGCTTTGACTGTGCATGCATACATCTGTATGCACATACACACATGCTAGTTTATACATAAAGTTTATAGTACATTCACATACTAAATTAATAGTTTCATATGAGAATACTGGACTGGGACTCACTAGATCTGGATTACATTTCTGGCTTTCCTCAGGAGACTTGCAGAATCCCACTGTAAATAAGACACCTTATTTTGTTAACTCACTGAAACACTTTAATTATCGGTTAGTGAATGTTGGAAAGACCCTCAAGTATCACAATAAGTAAGTACTTACCATTTTCTTCAGTACTATCTCTACCAAGTCCTTAATTCCCTCATCAGGCTCTTCATCTGCTGGTTGTATGAGAAGGCTGTTTTTCAGCATTTGAAACATTTCCTCTCTCGAAATGTATCCATCACCATTAAGGTCATAAATGGTAAAACAGTCTTTTGAAATACAAATAAATTTCAAGTTGATTACAAACTATAATCACATGCCATTCAAGCTGTTACTACAGACAGAAAGTGTGAACTGTACATAGTACAGCATTATCATTGAGCCAAATTTATCATATATGTGCTAAACACTCCTGGCAAACACTTGTGACAGCACTGCATCACACACTGGTATCCTCTCTAGTGCTTACAGCAGGACTGCCTATTTTGCTGTTTGTGGTTGTACTGACACTGCACTGAATTACACCCTGGGCATACATCCTAATGTTGTGACACCCCTGACCACTTTCCAGGTGGATTTATATAACGCAGTAGGGATGGCCAATGCTGCAACCTGGGAATGATGGAAACAACATACTGTCATTTTTCTATGTTTTTTGTGTTTTTTTTTTTTTCACTGCACATGCCCTATTTTTTCCCTGTTGCTTAAAATCGTAGAGTTCTTGCTATTTTTCTCCTCCATCTGCATCATTATTGTGGAGATTCTTATTACCATCTTACATTTTTTCCATCTATGCTTCCAAGCTGAAGAACTGCTGGAGCTAATGCAACTGCTATTGTGTCCCAGTAATTGAATGTTGGCACTGGTCTTCCTTGGCTTGAGACTGTTCATCAGCCAAAAGCATGCTAGAGATTCATCTGCTTCTTTCTAATTTTGTGTGTGAATACAGAAACATGTATTTTGTCAAACATGTATGCTATAGAATAAAGTTTGGTTTAAATGCAAGATTTTGTAAGCAACAAAACAAGGTGATGGCTGTGGTAACAGCAGTTTACACAGAAAAAAAAAACCCTGTCTCATAGAAGCTATTTTAGAACTCAGTTTCATTGCTAAACTATACAGAAGAAAACTTTTCAATTACCAAATACTCCATAAGAGTAACTACTAAATTATAACAAAATCAATGTGTTATTTGTTACTACTACTAAATATTAGCATGCAGATCAATCTTACATTTCATCTTCTCTTCCAGTGTCCCCCGAAGTAACACTGCTAAGCCTTCCACCCATTCCACCACAGTGATGTAGCCATTGTTGCCTTTATCAAAAGTGCTGAACACTAGGAAGTGTATTAGACACATTTTAAATTTATATGATAGGGAAACACAAAAAGGGATATTTTCTTAATTTCAGTAAAATATAAATTATCTTTCTTCTTAAGATGTTTGTCTGCTTTCACCAAGGTAAGATTACCATTCTTGACTCTAAGATGTAACAAAGTGATTCTGCCCTTCAGTTTACTGATCTTCCACTTCAGAATCCTGCCTCGTAAGATTTTGTTTGATCTGTTGTGTTCCTGACTTAAACAACTACAGGAAGCATGCTTCCATGCAGATGTAAAGCAAATAAACCGATATCCCTTAAAATAAGGGATAACTCTGCATACAGATTAAGATTTAAATTACTAGGTTTTGTCTTGGAAATTTTGGAAAAAATAATCCTATTTTTTATATATATATATATAATCCTATATACAACAATATATATTAAATATACAAAGAAAAATAACCTCCTGTCATGTAACAAAATATTTTTCTTTTCCCTTCCCTACACAACTTTCAATCTCACAGCTTCATTATTCATACACCTTGAAATACAGTAATTCAAATCCAAGATGGAATTCAAAGCATCCACTAGCATCTATAATAATTTGTATTTTAGAATATTAATTAGTAAGTTGGCTGAAGGAACACCTCTACATGCAGAGCCAAGAATTTTTGACTTGGAAGACAACAGGTTTGCTTTTGCAAACTGAAACCAGCCCCTGTAAGCATTAAAATAATTTTTAAGAATGTGTAAGGCAATGTGAGGTATTTTCCAAGACGCACTTGACTTGCTGCATAAAATTGCAGTAAGTTTTTGTTTACGCCATGTTAAGTAGGTCTCCTGCTAGAGACAGGGAAGAAGTTGAGGGTGGCTCTTGGCAGCCCAGGACTGAAAGAAGGGCAGAATCACGCCTGCTCTGCATACTCCTCTGCATCAGAGATCATTCCTTCAACTTTCAATGACTGGCAAACATGTCCCTTGTTACCAATCTGTGAAATCACTGTACTTTCAAGGGTATTTTTGGCTCATTACCTTCTTGTACAACCTGACCAGGCCCTTGACTGCTGTTCACCAAAGCCTGTATTCCCAAAGTTACAGAATTCCATCCTGGGTCCTCCCGGCCTGAGCTAGAGCTGTCGCCCAGCAGCGACCGCAGCTCCCGGTGGAACCACCGGAGAAACGAGCAAAGCGATGCTGCCCTCCTCCATCAGGACACCACAGCGGCTGCGACAGAAACAGCCACAGGGCAGCATAGCTGCCTCTGGCTGGTCTGCCTCGAACTACAGCGTGAGCTCTCCTGAACTAAGGGAAAACTGTACCGCATAAAGAAAGAAAAGATGCCATTTTCTCAACAGCTCCCGAGCATTACTCCTCCTTTGCTGTCCCGGTCGGGAGGAGACGGCGCTGTTTGGTATGGACACACTCGTCGGGTGGGCAGCATCATCCCAACCCCTTCCAGGTGCTCAGAGCTGCGTGCCCGCCTCACCTCGGTCCAGCACCACGTTATCCGTCATGCCAAAGGCGCTGTGCAGGGTGTCTCGGAACACGGTGCGGTCGAAGCCGGCCCCAGCAAACTGGCTGCTGGCCCTGGCCACCAGCGTGTCGAAGTGGTTGACCAGACATTCCACTTCGCTTCTGCTAACTGCCCGGCCCGAAGACAAGCAAACGCAGGTTGTAAGTTAAGCTGGTAAAACACGAGGCAGCCACAGGGGCACGGCAGGGCCGTGACACCGACACCCCCC
>WEIU01015939.1:94916-110205 GCA_013389925.1 Aegithalos caudatus
CCCAAGGGGGCGCCGGGAAAGTGCCTCCCATGAGAGGCGAACAGGGCCACAGAGGACGAGCACGGGAACAACGGGGGCGGCAGCGGCGCGGTTTCTGCAGACCGGGGGAGACTCACAGTGCTTGGCGGATTGGGTCAGCGAGTCCACCAGGAGCTTCACCCCTTTCCTGCTCATGGCGGCCGGCAGCCGCTCCCGCCGCCGCTGCCCTGACNGGGCCGCACGGGCGCGTCGGACATAAACACAGAGGCAAAGCAGAGATCGAGTCTTAAGGCGCATTCAGAAACAAACTGCAGTCGTAAAAAGTAACTGCATTTCCAATTTCTAAAAATGTTTGTGGGGAAAAAAAAGAGCCAGAAGTTAAATACAACATACAATAGTGCTTGTTCATCTGCTGTCAGAAGGCAAATATTTATTAAACCACTCTTCTTTCCACATTGCTCGTTTTCTACTTTGTCCCTCTGCTTGCGACATGGGTGGAGGTGCCACCCAAACCCCCCCCTCACGGTCTCAAGACTCGGCGTGGCACGGAAAGCTGAAGGGCCGAGACCAGCCTCCACCTCTCCTTCAGGAAAAAAGGGCATGCAAGACCAGACTCAGCGTTTTTGTTAAGGTATTGAGAACTGAAGCAGCTCCCTTTCAGTACTGAAGCAGCTTTGTTGGGAACTGACAAAGCTCATCAGCCCCTCCAGCGGCTACACCCTTTGCCAAGCATGACAGCAGCACTGGAAGCCTACAGCTGAGCAGAACAGATAGTTAGTCACACAATTAAAATGACGTACCAGCTTAGGTATTTGGAAGACTGGGTCTCATTTCCATTTTTATTTCTTTCTGTGGCAGGTGGTTGTGTAAAAGTCAAATAAGGTATCACACAGGACAGAGCATTTATGCTATGGTTCATTACAGGTTCTTTTACCAAAACTCCAACACCACAACTTGAAAAGAAAACAACCCCAACAAAACTAAACACAAACCCCAAATCAAACCCCTCTGTTCACTGCATATCACCTTTATTTTAACCTCACTGACAAGAGTGTCTAGAACTGGTAACATCAAGCCCAAGAGTATAAAACAGTTGATGAAAATATTACTATTGTTTAGATGCACATTGCTGCAACTCAATGGTTGTATTTTCCCAAGAACTTGAAGACAATTTCTCTGTACAATGGCAATATGAAATCATATTTCTCCCACAGATTTTAGTTATGGTTTGCAGACTAATAATCAATGTCTTAAAATTCTTGGCAGCACAACATTTCAAACATCCATATGCAATAGAGGTAAGTTCTAAGTTAGCACCTGTGCAATGGAAAAAAGGGGTGGATCAAAAATACAATCTATATTTGACTACCTGGGATGGACGAGCATTTGTTAAAGGCTAACAGAAGGCCCAGTAACAAGTATTTCAACGGAAGATGTAGTGAGAATTTCATGTAAACTAAAATCAAACGGTTGCTCGTGTTTTCTTGTGGGCACATTTAATTTAAAAAAGCTTTTTAAAGGTTATCTAAAGCAACTAAACTAAAGTAAAACAGCTTTATGACTTAGGTCAACATTCTGTAGCCCTCAAGTACAAAAATATAAATACAAACTGTTTAAACAGTATCTTTAATGAGATTCTGGCAGTAGTTTTTTTATCTAACAAGACACGTCACATAACAGATCTGCCACTGAACTTGCTTAGAGTAAAATCAGCTTCAATATGAAGCTGTTAAGGTATCAAAACCCTGCTTTTTACATGCTAAATAATTTCAGCAAGTGTGCACTTAAACACAGCAATGAACGTAACTATAACTAAATACATACATGAAGATCTGCATGTGAAATGTAATTCATAGAACTGGTTACAACAAATGATTACCTGCATTTTGTTAATTTAAAAATGGTACAAATCATGCAAAATAATTCTAAAGATAATGCAAAGAAAGCTACCAGTGCTTGCAAGAAGTTTTCAATTAAACCAAAATTACATTAAATGAAATATGCGTATTTACTAGCAAAGGTTTGTCACTATTTCAAAAAAGCAGAGGTAAGATCTTCAGGTTTTGACTGTCAGTTATACTGCAAAATGTCATTGCTCTTGCTTAATGCAGAAGCACATGCTTGGAAGCTCAAAACTGCTCATTCAGGAAAAGTCTGCTGACGATAGCTCTAGCTTCCCAGGAATGCAGAGATGCATGGATTAGAAGTAGCAGAGATTTGCAAGAGTCAAAGGCAAAGGCACCCTATGCAGGTAGCCAAAATGGTAGCATTCCCTTTCTCGTAAGCATGGAGAGGGTAATGGGGCAGATGATACACATTTCTACAAAGGCAGCCTTCTAAATGTTATCGTTAATTTTCCATTAGCAGACACCAGCTTGTAGTAGTTTATGCATAATATTAACCTGCAGGATGAACTTGGGATTTAATTTGCCCTGATTTACAAATAAAGACTATTACTAATGCTTTAAAAGACTATTTTTACTATCTAAAAAGTTTAACTCTTACTTTCCAACATTTTACACCTCAGCTGGCCTACCATTTCATATTGTCTCAAACATCTAACACTGCTTACTGGAATTTTATAAAAGTTGTACCTCATGTATTAAGCAGCAGGCAATAACAATGGTCTTTCCCAGCATAGCTGCATCTGGCTGGCTACTGAAAGATCAGGAATATTTCTAAAACACAGGAAAACTCATGCAGTTTGGTAAAGTTTGCTGTCATTTCACAGTTTAAGTTTCCTTTTGTCATTGCACTTCTGTTGATAGTCTCAGGTTTTTTAAAAATATTATTCCGAATCTGAATTTGAACCAGCAGTCTTCTTTTTCTTCTTTTTACCATGTTTCTTGTGCTTCTTTCTCTTTTTTGTTTTATCCTAAAAAAAAAAAAAAAAGGAAGTTATCATATGATACAATTGCCATCTATTACATTTTGCTAATGCAAAATGAGAACACAGAAAGGATACCTTTTGAAAGACATTTCAAAAGAGATTTCTACAAAGCCTATTGAGAAATCACAAAAAGCAATTTGTACTACTATGAGCAGCCTTCAATTTAAATTTAATCTCCACCATGGTATGGCTATTTCATACCTCTCAACACTGTCACTATTACATTTCTTAATCTTTTAAATTATTTTCAGAGCATTATAGATTACTGAGAAAGCAATAAGGAAGTGCTTTGACCAGTGGTGACATATTTGGGAATAACTAGGATGTTTACAGATTTTAAAGTAACCTCGCTGTGTAAAAACAAATAGCTCAACTGCACTTGGCTAAACTATCACTTGTATCTTGTTTAAAATAAAACAATTATTATCTCAACTGTAAATATAAATACACTCAAACTAACCTACTAGATTCAGTCCTGAAGGGAGTATGCTGGTCACTGTAATACAGAAGCTAAGAGATGCAATATTGTCTTTTTGCAAGCACAATTTCAACTGAAATTCTCAAATAGGTGTGGCATTATGTAAACAAAACAATCAGTATTAAAGCTTTGTTTTATCCATGTTCCTTACACATACAAATCTTTTATGAAAAAGACCATAAGCAGTCACTAGAAATGTTATGGCAAGCAGTTCATGAGAGTCTGAAAAAAACAAACAAGTTCCACAGAAAAATGTGTACTGAGCATCACTGATACTCAC
Organism: Aegithalos caudatus; assembly: GCA_013389925.1. Classification (NCBI taxonomy): domain Eukaryota; kingdom Metazoa; phylum Chordata; class Aves; order Passeriformes; family Aegithalidae; genus Aegithalos; species Aegithalos caudatus. Next base: position 98,544 of record WEIU01015939.1, read on the forward strand.
TCCTGTGCCTGTACTTCTAGGTGGCCAATGTAGAGCTTCCCTTTGCCCTACCTCATGTGGACAGCTGAGATGCCTGATAAGGAACACTGCTGCTGACAGGGGAGACAGATACAACAACATCTCAAGTGGGCATTTAGGGTCCCAAACCCAGGATACTCCTAACTAAGGAACCTCAGGTTCGTGTGTGGTAAATCTGGATTCCACATAAATCACTACTGAACCTTCTTCTCACTTATACCAACAGATTTAAAAAAAAAAAAAAAAAAATTGAGAAAAGTAACAGGTTGCTGGGAGCTTTTTATTTGGTTGGGAGAGGAGTTATAATGGCCTAGATGTTGTAGCAATCATGTCCTAAGGCCCTTTCCATGGTGGCAGAGATGGCTTCCCAAGGAATGACACACAGTGCTAATGAAGGAACAGCCCTGATGTCTGTCTGTGGGGCAAACTGCTCCCTTCTTGATACCACACAGGTATTAGTAGTTCTAGGATGTTGATACAGAATAAAATATATTCTACAGTAAGTGCTGAAGTTGTATAAATCTCCAATCACATATAGGTAAAAGAGGGACAGATTCTTCTTCAATTCAACAATTGAAAGAGTGACTTCAGCAAGTAAATTAGAGAAACTATTAATTTAGGTGTAACAGCAGACTATTGCTATGAAACATTTGTATTAGTGAAAAACGTGAAACTGGAAATTAACCAAGTAAAGAGTATTTATATCCTTAAACTACAGTATGAGTAAGAGGGATACTTGCTGTTTTCTCTTTTTCCTCATTGCTTTTCTTCTTTTTCGCTTGCACCTGAAGAAAATTAAACCAAACGTTTATATCCATAAGAAGCGGATTTTCAAGAAAATTAATTCAAAACTACTTGTAGGTGATAGAAGGTAGACTAAATAATCCTTAGTAGTTTATTTTAAAAGGAAAAATACAAACAACTTTGAGTGCACTGCACTCTTCAATTCATTCACCTGTACAGTGCAGAACAGCTTTAACAATGTATTAAATCTAAGCAAGTTAATTCATTTGCTCATGAATCAGTAAAGCTACAAGCACTGTAACATCTGAAACTGAAGATTCACACTGACCTCCTCTGTCTGATCCGATTCAGATACAGATTCTGATGATAAAGGTCCATCTAATTTCTTCCTTTTCCTGTGGTGATTTTTACCTTCCTACACAAAATAATATATTTGTGACTAAAGTTGAGTATTTCACATTTTATAAAACTTCTGCTTAAAATTTAAGATTAAAATATCACTAAGTTGTGAAATATTTTAAAATATTATTGACATTAAACTAATTCCATCATCATCATCAGATTACCCTACCAAACTGTTAAAAACAACTCTTAGTGAAAACAGTAATTTTCTATATATTCCCTTCTCTTGTTACCAAGATACAGCAACTGTCTAAGAGTGAGAAAAATAGTAACAGTCTCTTATTTTCAATAATAACACATGGAGGAGTATTTGAAATTAAAACATTTCAGCATTTTTAAGTAACTAATAACTGAAGATGTCTCAATATATACACACAAACATTGTAGCTTCAAACTCTTGCTTTGTTCATGAAAGAAAAAGCTCCCTCTGTATTTGTGTTGAACCAAGACAAGCTGTCCTGGCCAGCTGTACTTCCAACACATCATATTTCATTCCAGTGCATTTAAAAGATGCTTTTTTTTAAAATTCTGATGCCGTGTGAGATTGTTCTGATGAGCTGCTTTTCTGTTCCCTGCACTTCTTTTGCTCTGGACAAGGCAATGTGTCCCTAAGAATGAAGGTACTTTCTCTCACTGGGTTTCTAAGATCAGAAACTTCCCAAAAGAACTCGTGGCAAGTACCCAGGATGCACCCATCTGACACATGGGGATCTGACCTCAAGTCCCCAAGCGCCCTTTGCTTTCAGATGTGTCAAAGTACTGCTACAGTAAGGGACCATGCTAGAGACCTGGCCTTCAAAGAGAAGCCTTCAAAAGGATGAGATGGGAAATTGACACTAAAATAGAAGCAGGAGCAAGGGGGAAAAATCATTTGCCTTATACAATGGTGAATTTGTACACCCAAGTCAATACTATTGACTAGACCAGGAGAGGCCAACCTCCTAAGAAAGAAAAGTAACTGGAGAGAAAGACTAGGGTGGACTCTGAAAGCATTTTTAGTTTATCCACAGTGTACAAATAACTAAAATTGAAGTCAGTTAGATTGTTTACATTAAAGATAACAGATGAGTGTACAAAATGATGTGGAGGTGGGGAGTTGACAGGATTTTCATGCTTAGAGAAATGACAGAATAAGGTCATTTTTCTTAAGCTAATACATTTTTCTCTGCAATTCTTCAAAGTTGTCATAAGTATAGTGTCTGTCATTATGACTACATTTAGATAAAGAGATCCTCTGCTTATGTTTCTTAATTTACAGCAACGAGTCAATAACCTACCAGGTATGCCACTGAAAATACCATCACACACATTTTTAGCTCAATGGGACAGCTAAAGGTAAACCAGAAAACACTGAGTTTTAATTTACTTTTGTAACAAGAACAGCTCCACTGGTTTTCACTAACAGTAATTACTAAACCAGGAGCTGAATCCAACTAAACATCTACTTCAAACTGGGTGCACGTTCTGACTGTGTGGGCTTGGACAGAAAATTTCCACAGATGTAAAATGAGGCATTCAATACTAAAAAAGAGAAATACCCATTATGTGTGCAACATGCAGTTCTGATCAAAGTATTTCAAGAATAAAAATACCTTCTCTTTTTCACAGTCTTCCTTTGACCTCTTCTTTTTTGTGCTATCCTAAATAGAAAGGAAAACAAATCACAAGAAAATCATTTAATGAAAAAGGAAAAAAATCTCCAAAGCAGTCTGACCAGTAGTCTTTTTATGTCTGTTGAAGGTAATTCTTCAAGGTTGTCCTTTCTGCCTTGCAGTTGACAAGAGTAATATAAAAAGCTGTGATTTTGATGCATCTGCATTCTGTATGGAATCCCTGCAGGACACAGCCTCTGGGAAGGATACCAGCTATCACTGCTGTAACCACACAGAACATGTAACAGTTGGGAATCTTTGTTCTTTATCCTTGTCCATGTCTGCTGATCAGACCAGGTTAAGCAGGTATTTTCCCAGAGTTTTCTGCAGTAAGGGTATCTCTGGGTCTCTTTATGTAGCAGCTGTTTTTAACCTCCCATTAGCACAAATTCATAGGTGTCTGCAAACAGTCATTCACTACAATTTATATCCCACCAAAATAGGTGTTGCAGTGACAGCCTGCGATAAAGTCTACAGAGAATCTTAAAAACCTCACTGTATTATTAATATTTAAGCAAGAGGTAAAATAACTATACACTCTAAAACAGAAAAATGCTAACATAACAGAACAAGCTACCTCATGTATCTTCACTTTTTTGTTCATTCAGTAAGCTCACATATCTACACTGCTATACTTCAGAAAAGGAAAAAGACAAGTTCAATTTAATATGCATTTGGGAAAGGCTCAGTTGTCCAACAGGAAACTACTTAGTTATTTAGAAAAGCAATGTTCTGGCCACTGCTATCCTGCAATACCTGCACTTTCAGATATGGTGTTCAATTAAATTGCATATTCAAAAGTCTTTTTAATTCGAAGTGTTAGTGAAATATCAAAACTAAACATTTGAGCAGCACAAAAGCTGCATATGTCTGGATTCAGAAAAATTACTACAAATTGCTGAAATAAAGCATGTTCATTTTCTAAAGATCTAATTACTTCCAACAGCCATGTGGCCAGTAGAGGCAGATCCCACACTGCATGTGGAAGATGCAAGTGCAGCTCAGGCCCTGCGCGAATACGGCTTTAAATGTGGAAGATGAAAACCCATATTAATGTGTTATAGTCAGAAATCTTGATGGTTTTGTAACACTGACCAAGAAAACTTGCCAAGAGCAACACATCTGCACATTTACCTTGCTGTCTGACTCAGATTCTGAAGTTGTGCTTGCTGAAGATTTCCGTGAGGAGCGATACTTCTTTTTCCTTCTTTTCTTCCCTTGTTTTTTATCCTATCCACAAATATTGTAGAAAAAGAAGGAAAAACACAAACTTGAATTTATTCTCACTAGAATTAAAGACTTACATTAAATGTTAAGAAAAGGAAACATCAAATTCCTACATGTTATAATGTTCTCCTGAGGAATAAAAGTACACTACAATTGATTCTTTTAGTGAAGGACCTTCATAACTCTTCTGCATTGAAAAAATGCAAACTGGTGAAAAATACAGGTTCTCTAGATTCTGTTTATTATTTAGATAAATAATAAACTGTGCTGTAGAATCTGATTATCTGTAATCAAAGATTTTTGCTAGAAAGTAAAAATGGTATTTTTGCATTTTTAATGATCAGATAGGGGATTCTAGTATAAAAGCAATTCAGTGTTAAAATGGATTTAGTTTACAAGCCAGGACACCAAAATCTGTAGTGTTCGTATAGAAACTATTGACTAGATATATATGTCTAAAATTCACAACTTTATTATATATACCAAATGCATAAAAACTAAATGGTTTTATCCAAACCAGTCCCTCAAAATAGTCTAAAACATATTATCAAAATCTGTGTTAAATAAACCGCATGAACAACATGATAGATTCCAGTAGGTTAGCTCTTACCTCATCTTCTGAATCAGATGAACTGCTGGAAGAATCAGAGCTTGATGAAGAAGAGGAAGATGAAGACAACTTGACCAAACACAACAAAAAGTGAAGCTTGTGAGATGCAGCATTTTGTCTGGCAAATAGTCAAAAGCCCATCCAAACACTCCCTTTAAAATGCCTTCATTTTCAAAGCTAACCAATACAATTTTACTTCTGAGAAGCTGGTCTTATGTAGATTTTTCTTAAATAAACTTCTAAATCACTTCTAAGATTTTTCTTTTAATAATATCTACTTAATGCTCTTTTCCTCCCTTAATTTCCCTTGTACTGAAGGTATGCAAAGCCTTTCTAAATAAAAGTAAGTTAATTTAACATCGAAAATCAAAATTACAGCTGTACTTTCTGTTTCCAAGAGAACTTAAATGACAAACAGGAACAACCCCAAAGCAAAAGAAGCTCAGAAAACTGAAAATTTTGCTCACCCTATTAGATTTCTTCTTTTCTTTTTTCTTTTTCTTAAAAATAGAATAAAACAAACGTTACTTTAGCATAATTTTTCTTTTGACATGCATTTACGTCTATAAACTTTCATCCTGGCTTTTAAAATGCATTCAAAAAATACAGTGTTGGCAGCATTGATGATAAATCCAATTCCAAACACAGAATGTATACAACTGAAAACAACTTACCTCTTTCTTTTTGGAGGAACTCTCATTTCCACCCAGTAATTTCTCTCTGTGCTTTTCCAGTTCTTTCCTCCAATTCTGAGAACAAAACCAAACAGAAATAGTGATAGAAGGGTCATTTCTGAACAGTTTTTTTTTTAAAGTCTCCTCTACCTGACATTATAATTTTAACAAAACCCACAGAAAATAAACAATATATTATGTTAACCAAAGCTGTAATACACTTGATTTTAGAAGATTATTATTCAGCAAAATACAGTCTTAGTTCACACTTAACGTTCAAGTTATTTGGCTTTAAGAATTGCTATTTTTCTTGAAGGTCATCAATTATGGTATTTTTGCTTTTGTATCACAGTGTTCTTGCTAGAGCATTTTAGAAAACCAGAGTACCCTACCAGAAAAACTGTGATTTTGTCTTAGTTCTAAAAATCACCTGAAACAAAACTTCAAGACAACTTCTCCTCCCCCTTCTTCAGCATATGAATGTCTCTAGTGTGTATTCTGGGCCTTGTTGGTGTTAGCAGTAATTATATCAAATTACTATAGACATCTTCATAGAAATACTATCACTCTGTTTGGCCAACCACACCAAATGAGTGAATAAAAACCTCCTCTCCTTCGTCTTTTTCAACTCCCCACCTGGTCTCTAGGTTTACCTACAACACCCCCTCAAAGAGCTCTGAAACACCCAACTCAGAGGCTGCTGCGCTCAGTCTGCACTGTCAGGCACATCACGTGCTCCTTCTTTATCCATCTGACCCTCACAATGAGGCTGTACTGGCAGTGCATTGGCAAAACAACCCTGATCCACATGCTGTGCTGAGGGGACAGAAATATCTGCAATCAAGCTAGCTGTGCAATGCAGGGTGACACACAGATCCTCACATCAGAACATGTGAATTAGCTGAACAGAGCTGCTAAAGGAACATGGCACATTAACCAGGATGCAGTGCTGTGTATTTGATTTGATATACCAGGTACCCAGAGCTACCTGAGGGGTCTCTCACAACATCCTGTGCTTCATTATTTTAAAGACTGTCCTAGTGTTATGTTTTAAACAGAAATGTCCAACAACTGTCAGTAAAGTAGGGGAGGCAGCACCTCATTCAGAGACTTGGGATCTTTTCAGGCATTTAGAGACCTGTTCTTCGATGCTTTAGGAATAACTCTTGGCCGATTCACGATTGCCTGCATCCCTTCCTACCCTGCTACCATACTGAAAGGTTGGTAGCTTCTGTGCATGCCAATTTCACTTATGTCACATTAAGCAAAGATAAAATCAGGAAAGGAATGTGACAGAATACTAAACCAAACCCACCAAGCTAAAACTCAGAGTGCAGAACAACTGCTACTCTCAGAGCAGCACCCCATGGCCCTCCACATCCTGGTACAACTTCTTAGGCAAAAAGGTACAGCAAGAGTACTAGGGGTACTGTGCCCTTCCAGTAACAGAGGAAGAGCATTATCTACTTCAACCAGAAACTTACACACAATGATGATTACTGAAGCTTATCTCAAGATACCTGAACCCAAGAAGGAACAGAAACAGTTAAATTCATTGTATACTAATTTCTCCCTTGTATACAACAGGAGTTACATGTGAAACTTTCTAATACTGTGCTCATCTTCCGTAGGTACACAACACAAACATCAACAACAGCTGCATTTATATCATAGCACGTGCTGTCATCAGCTTAGGATGAGAGAAAAACAAGTGCTTCATAGTCCTATCTGAGTGAAAGCCATTCTTTGTGCCTTCTCCCATAACAATATTGCATGTACACTCCTTGCCAAAGACATCTGTTTCCAGTAATGCACTTTTTTTTCACTGTACTTGGATTCTGTGACCTTCAACAAGTGAATATTAGCACAACAGACTTTGGTTTATCATACCTGAAAATTCACTGTTTAATTTATTGATATAAGCACATGCATTTGTATAAATAAATTTACATTTATGACAAGGTCAAGTTTTATTCACCAGCAATTAAATTGTTGCTCATTAAAAGCTCGAGTGAAGTGAAAAATTATGGCTAATTGATACTGTAAATGATAACAGAAGTAGCATATCAGATCAAAAGAATCACGTATTTACAGCTAATAACATTACCAACCTCATTCATTTTTTCTTCAAACTCAGCCAAAGCCCTGGACCCTTTCTTTTTCTTTTCTAGTTGCTCTTTCACTTCTTCCCTGTATGAAAAGGATGACAGATCACAATTTTTACAATTAAAAATAACTTACTGACCTTACTGAATGTCTAACTTTTCTGTTGCAGTTTAGCCTTGGTTGAACTTCCAAGAGACGAAGAATGAAAGCATCTTAGATGTTACACATATGGTAACCTAACCCTAATAACTTAAGTACAGTCATTAAATCCCTCCAAAAGATCTAAAGCTAACTTTGCAATTAGGGAAATTGTTCTCTAATGTCTCGTGAGGGCAGGCAAAGGGATTGAACATAAAGTAAGTTGTTGATAATATCTCAAAGTGATAGTTTTGTTGGGTAGGGTAAACGGGATTCTAAAAATATATCAGAAAAATGGTTCTTCTAGAGATTAATTTGTTTACAAATTAAATATATCTACAAGGTTTAGGTATTACAATTTGAGAAAGAGGTAAAATGACATTTTCCTCTTCTGAGAAACTGCTGCCAAAAAAATATAGACAAACAAGAAATATACATTTCAAAATTATATTCTATTGTTTTTAAAAGAGGAGACTGAATACTTGTTTAGAAAAGAATACCTTGGCCAGAGACAAGAAATCTTTCCAAATCTATTACTGGATCTTCTGGGGAGGACATAGGCACCAGTGACATTTTAGTAAGAGGGAACAAATCTTTCACTTAAAAGGTCAAAAGGGTAGACAGGCACTGTCACTTACCATGTTGGTCTTGGCCTGTTCAAGTAGTCTTGTATTGTTGGTCCTGAATTTGGGGCAGGACCTCGTGCCCTGGCCATAGCTATGGGATTCATATACGCCTTGAATACGGAACAAAACAAATACCAAATTCATCAGTTACACTGTGATACCAAAATGTGTTCTTCACACAAACTTTTTATCACTCCCTGAAAAATAATTCTGACTTGTTTCTAAGAGTATAAAAATGTTCAGCTAAACTGAGTAGATTCAGTCTGGCAGAAAGACTGGTAAGCTTTCAGCTGGGGTGTTGCTGTGGCAGAAAGAACTGATCCACAAAAAGACCACATTCCTAGCAACAATTCCCTTCCTTAAACAATGACTTTGTAAACTAAGAATAGTATCGTGATTTCTGAAATATTCTTCTTTGGGATATAGAAAATGCAATTAAATTTCAGCTCTCACTCCCTGGGACAACTGGTTCTATGCCTTTAAAGTTCTGTTCAAAATTGCTGACAGGAGTCAAAAAATTCTACATGAAATTTCTTGCACCAAAACAAGCAAGCAGTAGTATTTTGCTACAATTACACATGCATCAAAATTTGGTGACTTAGGGCTACTTTAAGGAGGAAAATATGCACAAAATCCAAACATACATAATCCCAATGTTATGAGGTATTCCATATTTCAAACCTATGCATCCTCTTTGTATTATAAAAGATTAAATTGAAATGTAGAATTCATAATTCATCTTGCCAGTTAATGGAAAAACTCTTCCACAAATTTTTAATGTCAAAAATATTTTGTTTATGTGAAAAGGAGGTACCTATACCCCCTTATCTCATTCATTTTTATCACTGTGTCATCCCAGCACTTCGCTTCTGCAGAATGTATCACACACTGTTCTTACTGTTCAGTTTAGAGATGAGGAAAAAGATCATATAGCCAAAAAAATAACTTATTTTGGTCACCCAATCTGAGACAATTTTTTAAAGAGTACATTTTGTAGATCCAAAGCAAAGATTTGACCATCTGTGTAGCTCTCACATGTCCAACACTGCTTTTTATCAGGCATTCAGAAAGCACCGTGCACAGTAAGTGAGCATTTGTGAAAGCTGTCAGAAGCAGCAGCTGCTGCCTCCCCTCCTGTTACTCCCACTGCAGAGGCAGTGACCACAGCCATGCTGAGTTTTTGGACTGGACTGCAAGCAGCCTGGTGCCCTTCAGCTCTTGGGGATGCATTTTTCCTGGAAGAGGCACTTTGAGCTGTGCCTGGGATGAAGCATCTGTCTGGAAGGATGCACTGCCCACACAAGTTTGGCTCAGATTCACCTGCTGGACCACTCTGAAGCAATCCAAGGACTCCCTTCAAGTGGAGCATTTTTTGACTCAAGTTGACTTTGCAACTCCATGGGGACATTTGCTGCCATTTCTTGGGGCTTTCCTTCGTTGCTTTAGTTCACACAAAAAGGCTAACTAACGTGGGCAAATAAACACAGGGGTGTGCCAATTGAAACAAGTAGCAGATGGATGTATGCACTCAAGTAGTTAGAACACTTAGAAAGGCATTCACATGACAAATCTAAAACTGAACAAAATTTCTGTAATTGAATTCAGCTTTGAGTGGAAAGGAGCTCCTTTAGGAATGTAGGACAGCACTTTGTAAACACAGTTTTCACTAAAGAAAGGTTATTTCAATGTATCAGATCCACTAGAAATTTGGTTTACGCCAGTGAGCACATCAACTTTTGGTTACCATTCAAAAATTTGTATCTGAAAGCTCTTCTTATGCAATTATTTTCAAAAAACCCCGAGGTCTCTTGCTGCTCTTAAATAAAAATCAGCTACTTTCCTACCTGAGCTAACAAGTAATGAACACCTCACCACTTCCCAAGAAAACTCTCTACCTGCAGAAGAGGCCACGGCTGTCAAATGCTGATTTTCTACTTGCTCCAACTGCCCCTGGATAACTGCCTAGGAAGCTTCCTCCCTTCTGTGGCTTTAACTTTACCACAGCAAGTACTTAATGACTGCGTACTGCTCTATATTCCAGGATTAGGAAATTTATGTCTTAAGACATGCTCTTATAATTTCAACCAGGTTTGTTTATGAAGAACTACTCCATCAATAAACATTTCTGTAAAGTATTTACACTACTTTGTCAAACTGCATGTCACTAGCCAGAAGGAGCATGGAAATGCACCCTCAATAAAGAAAGTGATTGCACATTCATTTTCTTCTTTTGGCAGTTTGCTCAACCAGGTATTAACCAAGGATTTGTTGCCTAGCTTTCTTGCTCATGAGAATTGTCAGACAGGGGTCTCTGGCCAAGCAGAACTATTACTGACTTGCAAGTACCCTGCAAATTGCAAAAAACATTTTTATTTTCCATCTCCAAAAAGTAAAAAACTATGGTGGTATTTAAGAAGGGATACGGCAGAGAATTGCTATGATCATACATGAGGAGCAAAGGGCACTATATTATAACTTGTCTGTAGTATGTATTATGCCATGATGGCATAATAAACCTTATATAGAAACATAAAGATTTGCTGGCATTGGTAGGAATATCCCAGCTGTCCCATTAAGAGAAAATTAAGAGTAAATAAATACACATCTGAAAGCCTTACATGACATTTCAACCACAGATCCAGTCTTGGAGCCTAATACACTGGCAGTGTATTAGTAGACTCCATTTTTTTTACAGGTCGACAAAGCAATCAAAGGGACTTTGCCATCTATCTATACAATATCTGAGTCCTTCATGTCTATTACTTTACTATTCCACCAAGGTTTGTAAAGATGTGAATGCATCTGAGTATGAACTTAACATATACAAGAAAGGAACAGAGAAAGGGAAAAAAATTAAAAGTATTATGATTTGTGTTTAGTCATAAAATTCAGCAGCAAACTTATAATGTATAAGTGATAACAAACAGAAGGTGAAAGGCTAACTGGTATAAAACCATCTAAAGAAAACCAGGAGGAAGGATGAATGTGTTTCAGTTATGTATGAACTCAGGCTCTGCAGTCAGGTGTGCAGAACCACATTTTTTGCCTGCTGAGCGCTGGCTCCCGAGGCAGCAGTGCTGCGTAGACATCAATTTCAGATTTCTCAGGTACAGCTGAAAGCCAAGTTTAAGGAAATGCGGCTTAGCTAGGATCAGAGCTACTTCAGCGATTGCTGCAACTCCCACTGGGATCCTTTTATTTTTGCACGGACCAGGCCAGCATCTTAATTCCCTCGACAGATCGCAGGGCGGCCGTCAGTCCCGATGCTGCTGGATTTGACAAGGCAATCAGAGGTCCTGCCAAGCAGCCTCGAGCACGTGCCGAGGGAAGGACAACCCACCCACACGGGGCTCCGGCCGATCCCGGCAGATCACGGCCCGCCTTTGTCACCCGCCGGCGGGGCCCCAAGCGCGGCCGGACCCCAGTCCCGACGCCGCGTACCCGGCCGGCCCCGGGCAGCATTCG